>LD344285.1:171964-216016 GCA_001465055.1 Ptychodera flava | reverse complement strand
CACACACACACACACACACACACACACACACACACACACACACATGCAAGCGTAAGGTGTTTATAGGTGACGCATTCTCACTAGTATTCTTAGGGGGACAAAAGTGAGGGATGGTGTGTTTAGTACTACCTCGGCCAGATGGTAATGGAATGATCATGTTATCTTCATTGAAATACCGAGGAAAAGGAATTTCACCTATCAGATCGTTTTTGGAAGAGCCCCTAATGCGAAACACTCCACTGTCCCCTTTAATCACTGTCACCCTTAAATTTTTGTTAGTTTGTTCGCTTTTTCTTTTTCGTACGCCTTAACGCGTAAACCTTAAGGGTACACCTTAACTTACCTGATTTACGGAGACAATTAAACACAGATCGACGGTGGTGTTCTTTCACTACCGTATTATAATCAGAGATTTTTCATTGGCAGCAAATGAACATTTACACAATTGAAGTTTAAGGATAATTCATAAAGATTATGGACGGTAAAAGAATGGTTTGTAAGATCATAATTGAGTCGCGTCACGGGAAAAGGTACCTAATGGTCAAAAATATCGATTTTGAGATTTTTACATATCATGAATTTCCACATTTTCAGCTTTCAAACGATGCCTTGCTTAGTCGGATTGGGACTCCCTAAGTTGCCAAAAAATGTCTTAGAAGATGAGACCCCCTAGCACAGCATTTCAGCCTTTAGATATAAAAGCTGATCAGCTGTAAACTGTCACTGATCAGTAATAGTGGACTGTATTTTTCTCATTGTGTAGATTTATGCCATATAAAGTATAAAATTCAAACTCATGCAAGAACAGACTTGTTATATTTGTGCCTTTGAAAAGCACAGTAAAATCTGGTATAACCTAAGCTGATATGCAATCTGCATTTGCATTTTCTCCAAGATTTTTTATTACTAAAAATCTGCAACATGTTACTATGTTTCTTTCTTCAAATATTTGATCCATTGAGTTGGAGAAATAAAGTCAGAGTTATAATAATGTTAGGGGGTGGAGAGGGGGGTTTGGTATTGGAAGATTCCATTTTTCTTGTAGGGTGGAAACTGCTGTAAGATTATCATGCATCCACCCATACTGATACATACATACATACATACATACATATATACATACATACATGCATGCATGCATGCATGCATGCATGCATGCATGCATGCATGCATACATACATACATACATACATACATGCGCCAATCCATCCATCCATTCATTCCTCCTCCATCCATTCCTTAATCCATCTATACATACACACATACATCCACCCATCTATCCATCCATTAACACATACGTCCACCCATCCGTACATCAATCCATTCCATATATCCATCCATCCATCGTACATTATGTAACACACATACATACATACATACATACATACATACATACATACATACATACATACATACATACATACATACATACATACATACATACTCAAACACACACACTGTACCCATACATCCATCCATATATACATACATACATACATACATACATACATACATACATACATACATCCGTCCGTCCATCCATCCATTCATTCCTCAATCCATCCTTTCCTCCTTTCATCCATCCATTCCTCAATCAATCCATTCCTCGATCCATCCATCCGTCAATCAACCAGTCTATACATACAAATATACATCCATCCATCTATCCATCCATCCATCCATTCACACATACGTCCACCCATCCGTGCATCAATCAATCCATACATACATACACACACACAAACACCCATCCATACATACATACATAAACATACATACATCCCGCATCCATCCATCTGTCCGTCCATCCATCCATCCATTAGTACATACATACATACACACACATCAATCCATCTATCCATTCATTAATCCATCCATCCATCATCCATCCATACATACACACATATTTAACACAAACAAGTGAAATAAATACCACACACTAGTTTTTTTGTGATGAGAACTATCATATTATTAAAAAGAAACCACATGTTTGTGTCAATGAGCAGATAACTCGCTGTTATTCATCAATATACAAGTCAAACATTAAAATAAGTAATTTAATATTTCTTTCCATTTGAATATCATTGACAGCTGTGGTCTTGGCAATTACAAATTCCTATCATTCACTTGAAATGTAAAGTGTGCACATTTTACTGATATCAGAACATTTCTTACCAAGGTCATGCCAATGTAGTGAATGTAGTGAATGAATGTACAGACAGAAACAATGACAGGCAATTAACCTATCTGATAAAGTTTGCATTTCTGACAGTAGAACTAAAAAGGTAAATGACTAACATTAAAATGGCATTATTGTCAAATGAATGCAGCAATCACAATCTGACTATAGCTGTGGACAGGTATAATCTTTGAAGTCATCAGGAATGTATGGTCTGACCATATTATGCATGTATCGTTTTCTCTGAGCACTCAAACCAGGTGGGCTGAGAACCTCTGGCAATCAGAGGGCAACACAACCCCCCCCCTTTTTTCTCAAATCAATTCTTACATCATCATCATTTAACTGCTCCTTAACTACATGGAGAAGCTAAATAGAATATATTTTGATATTCCTCTTAGAGGCATAAACAACTCATTAAAAAACCAAACCCAATCACACCATTGAAATCTTGGTCTTTCATCTGCTGGTAGTTGATACCCATCAACTGTTTGTATTACATTTGCCAGACTTTTCTATGATGTCAACAAGGCCATCAAGGGAATATACATTTGAATGCCTGTACAATTTCTTAATTAACCCTTTCACCACCATTGTTTGTCCCAAATCCATTGTTTTCTATGGTAAAGTTGGACCTGTATACAGAGAACTGGGGGTGAAAGGGTTAAACCAAAACATGCATCATTAATACATTTGGTGTGACCAGTTTCCATGAATGCAAGCGTTACATTTTAATGTAAAATTACTGCACACCACCACAAAATATAAAGAATGGTAGATTTGTTTTTATTTTGCCCTGGACAGTTATCACAGCGAAATACAAGACCCTTCTCACCAACACTGTATGAACTTAAATAATGATGGAGCATTATAGAAATGACATCATTTGGCCCATGAGACTTTGCGCCAACCAAACCTATTGTTTGATCTTCATTAATTAGATAATTAATCTGCTTTGACAAGCCTTCATTATTGATGCCAAATAAATGGATATTTCTCAAAGAGAGGAAATAAAATGGACTAATCTGATTTGACAAATGTGGAACTAATATACTCTGGGCAAAATCAAATGTGTAATGAACTTTATGTAAATCAACAGAATGATGGCTCTGCATTAACAGGTAAATTAACATTACTTTCCAGCTCTTCTTTGGCATCTGTTGTGCATTTTAAGTAAAAATCATGTTTATGTTTTGCAGTTTCTAGATGTCTTGCAAATTCAGTCACTACTTCAACATTTTTAGTCTCTGTCCTTGCATAAGAAACCTGCCTGAAACTCATGACAAATTTATGGCACATATCAGTTCTTGGTGTCAAAATTTTAATGTGTGTCAAACACTCATTCCAAAGATTTTTGAAAAGAGTCAGTCCAACACATGCTACATTTTCAGCCAAACAGGATTGCTTGTAAGTATTGTGTATGTCTTCTTTTGTGGAGCTAGCTGGTAAGTAAATGAGTGACTGGGAATCACGTCCACTTGGTGCAGCTGCCAAAGGGATACATTAGATTTAGTATAGCTTTGAATGAACTACACTGCCTTGTATAAAGTCTGGAGAAAATAAAAGAAATAAGAAAAAAATGTCATTAAAGTTGAATTGTGTTATTTTATATTAAGGAATGACTGCGCAAATCATTTTTTGATAATTTATATATAAACATTGATATTTTAATTGCTTAGAACACTTTCATTCAAAAAAAACAACAACAGGGGGATGCATCACCAGAGGTTTATACAATCTGAATGTAGGAAATGTTGAAACTCAGGGTAATGAATTTTCTGCAGAGCTAATTATTAAATTGTATAAAAGCCAGTAATCATTTGTTGTACTGCATGTAGATCAACATAGAGTGACAAATGAAGTCACAAAGTCAATATTTTGCTTTACAGACAGATTTTGAGCTTAATGTGAACTAAATGAATATGAATGAAGTAGAAATAAACTGTATCACCCACCTCAAAAGAATATGCATTAGGAGGTCGCCTTCCTTTATTACTGTGTCCAAGGAACAATTCCATTTTCACAGTAGTGTTTCTTCCAATTCCGGAAATGTTTATTACCTACAAATCACAGTATAAGTATATCAATTAATCAAATCATACACTTCAAGCTAAATTGATACTGACAGGAGCAATTTCAAAGATGCCTGGGAAGTAATGATAAACCTAGCCCAGCCATCAACCTGCACTCCCCAACCTCATCCCATCCCAGTCAACATAAAATATATTTCTGTTTCCCCATGTAGCTTTGGTAGCAGATTAAGTAAGTCAAAAACTATATATAAAACGGTAAGAAACTGCAAATACATTGCAGAACTCGTCACACTATAAACAAATCAATTCGCCATGGCGCCACTCAGCTGAGAGGTCACCTCAGGTCACTTTGATTTCTCGTATCACATATGCCGCACTACACATATGCAGGTGCGATCGAAAGTACGCTGTTAGAATTGGAAAATGGTATAGAACAAAACCAAAACGGCACTATAGCTCCGTAGTTGGCTGTAAAACATCGATTTTGTCACCCTTGAATTACACGTCAAAGCAAACTAACTTCAGACGTAAATATACTATTTGTTGTAGGCATCGCCATTTTGCCCTCGTATATCTACTTACCAATGACGTAAACAAACAGCCACGCTGTCCTCTGCGCCGTCAAAGTCATATCGAAATCTTGGATTTTTGCCTTTTTCCTCGCCATGTCTCCTCAGATCCATACCCCATATTTCTGAGTTTGGAAACAACTAGTTGTATTTCCTTTTCACTTTTGTCAAATTCGAGCATCTGAAGGCGGCGGTCGTAAACAAGGTCGACGTTCAGCTTACGATAGCAGTGGCTGTTGCGACCACAGCCCTTCTCAAACGCACTCAAGAATACATCCATAGTTGAAACATCTACACCACCAAGTTGAAACGTAACAAGTCATTCATTGCATGGACATCCAAAGAGCACAAGACGTTTTCAACAAGCTCTTGGAGCTCGATTCATTGCAATCGCTGATATTTTTGCCACAATCTCCATTGTGATCTTCGACCTCTGACACCACAGTGTCGCTAGCATCGCTTTCTACACCACTCTCTATGTCCTGCGACCCCTCTAAAATTCCTTGAGAATATCGATCTACTGTCTCTTGAAAATCTGAATCAACAGCGAAGAACTTGCAACTGGACACTGCTATAAGCCATCACATACTGGTTTCCGGTTTAAAGGATGTGATAAACAACACTGCGGTCTCGTTGAACTTGCAGATGACGATCAGCCGATCTTGTCCGATGGCGAAGCCGTAAATAAAAGTATCCGGAAAACGCTTGCCGTATAAAGTTTGGGGTATAAAAATGAAGTCAAATGAAATAGCAGACTGGTAATGTATTGGTCAGATGACGTGGTGTCCTTTCCGAAATATCTATGTAGTTCCGTTAACGGGAAAACCGCATGCAGACGACAACAAAACAAAAATTGATGTGTGAGCTTTACACTCTATTTATAACTGATAACATGCAATCGTTCCGTAACGGGAAATATCGGAACAGTGCAAAGTTGTCAAAGTTTATTTGGAACTTAAAAGACAAGGACCAAGTCTTTGACGTCCCATGGCCAATTACCGACAAAGTCACTCTAACATAAGCAAGCAATGCAACCTTTGTATATCAGAAATCTGCACATTATCAATGCTGGCGGATCTACGCTGTTAAACAAACGTCCTGAGTTGGTTTGAAAATGTCGCCAGCAAAAAATATTATTCATCAAATTTTAACACCACATACAAATAGAATGGTACGTCCCAAACATATAAATGAGAGCTTTATCTGAAGATTGCAGGATGCATGGAACTTAAGTGACAGATATTATTACTATATATTTGAAGTAGTTTGTGATATATATATATATATATATATATATATATATATATATATATATATATATATATATAAAATTAAGGAAAATGTCTACGATTAGACAAAATGTAAAATCATCTCACATCGCAACACATGAAGCATGGTTATTGTAATCGTATTAATGGCGAGAATGTCACTGAATATATCAATATACAAGCTTACCACTTGCAGCACTTTCTATGCTCAATCACAGAGTACCATAGGCATAGTGGCAACACTTGCATGCCTTTTGTTCCATGGTCGTCTCGGTAGACTAATGGCTTTTCATATTAAAATGAGCTTCAAAGGTGTTAAACGTTTTGTAGGTTTTGTTTGTGGTTGACAATTACACGAGATTATGCGAAACATACGACGAGATGGCATCGTACTGCCAGTCGCGTAGCAACCATAGTTACTTTTTGAGCTCTCAGGCCAGAAACACTGCTTCACGCCAATCAAAACATAACACGCCAGCAGTTTCATAAACATGTCCTTTCTTGACGCATGTGTATAAGACAGTATGACTGACCGTAAACCATTGAGTAAAACCAGACAGTATCGATAAAAGACTTTCAAATTTGGTTCAAACACACTCATTATATATTCATAAAAATATGAGAGGAATTTTTAAAACGGTAAAACCCACTTTCCTGAAGCTCAAAGCACTTCCGTTTTCGCCAGCACATCAATCTCGATGAGCACCACACGACAACAACAACACAAACTTTGTCGAACATACTTTCGCTTAACAATTGGTGAAAATCCGAAAATTACCGAAGGGTGCATGGTCGGCACTCTTCGGAAAAGAGAGCCAAGAGCTTCGTGAGGCGAGGCAAACATGGGTTGCTTACGTAACCGCTTCACGCCTTAAACAATTGCGGTTGCCACTCTGGTACTCTGTGGCTCAATTAACTCAATATGTAAGCTGTGTATGTGTTTTACATGTAATTTACGACATTCCCTTTTACAAATATTAGTCATTAAGTACAGGGAACAGCTTGTTAGGCGAACTGTTCCTCGCGCTGTTTCCCTTGTTGATGGAAAACAACGAAATGGACTGTAAAAGGTCTATTCAGTTACATACCCGCCGAACAATTTGGCAAGGAAGGAAATTAGATCGAGATCCTTGTTTTATTTCGTTTATTATGTGTTTGTATTCTAAGTGAATCTATTATGTAAAAGGAGAGAAAATGTAACACTTTAGTCAAGTGTAGCATTATTTTTCAAGAATCAATTCTTAACAAAAAACATGCATTGCCAGTAATCAAAGATTTCTATTGTCCTTGCAGGAATTTGGATACGAAATTAAGGAAATCAAAGCAAAATTATTTGATAAGTCTTCAAAGAAAATCATGCAACCTCTGAAAGAATCGATTATCAAATTCAACGAGGCACTCTCTTCCGATAAGGGATCGAGTACAAAGATTTTTCAGGATTTTATAAATGCAGTTAGAGACCTCCCCGTTCAAGTCCGAGACTTCCGAAACGTGTCGAAGGATGCTGTTTCAATGATTGGAAAATACAATGGTCTTTCTAATTCTTTTTATGAGCTTCAAGATGTCATTCTTCGCCTGTTAAGTTTGTTCTGCTCTGTTAAGACTGATGTAATGGACATTTATCACGTAAGGTTTGCCCTTTATTTTTAATTTACTACATGAAGAAAACTGAGTTTATAGTCCAGAATAGTTCAAATGTTATATCTACTTAAATGCATTTGGATACTTGAAATATTATTGCCTGTGAGGAGAGTTATTTTGTATAGACGATCGCACAGCTACGAAATACGCACCTAGACGAAGTTCTCTTAATGCTGAAAATTGTTTGTAGCCTTTAAAGGCTTTTAGCTTAATATATTTCTGTGTTTTGCAGCCAATAAACGAGGCAGCTACAGTTGTTTTGCCCTGGGCTGACAAACAAATACAAAAAGCGCTTAAAGCATCGTCAGATGTCCTGAAGAAGATGTTTGAGTCACCCGAGTCTTCTATCAGGGATACCTCTAGATTTCTTCATCAGTGAGTGTTTTTGATACTTCCTCACATTATCGGTAAAGTTTACATTTTATCGAAAACTATGATTGCCTTCGTCCTTGACAATCTCTGCCTCTTGCAACAGTGTGATTTACAGAAGATGTACTGCTTTTGTCATGATATCAGTGCATTTGTATGTTAGCGTGTGTGACACTTGTATTGGTTAGGGAGGGCAGGATATTCAGTCATATTGAATCAAACGTCATATCGCTGTTTATTTACACATTTATATGCAAGGAGGACTGCGCGCATTTTAGTGCTTGCACGCAATGTCGTACAACAGACAGGACAACATTTTCTACAGTTTCCAGTTCAAACTCTAATTTTATTTTATTCTTAACAGCGGCCTCTTTTCTATATGCGCATGTGTTGATGAAGTCATAACAACATGTCAACAATTATTAACACATATTTATGCCGTGAAATGTTGGGAATCACGTGTATGGTGTTGCTCCGCCCACCAATTCCTTTACTAATTATGTAGATTATGCATTGGGCGTGTCATTAGTTAGTCGTGTCATTCATTGATTCTAATGATTATTCATACTACACTGTATATATGGACCTGTGATAGTAATAAAGGTCAAGATTTGAACTTGGTCATACTAAGACACAATACAAAGCTGTCTCCGGCCTATTCTGTCTCTCTCTAACCGAACCTACCCCCAAGTGTGTAACCCACATGAAATAACTTATGGCAAAAAGCTTGCTATTGGTAAAATACGCGTCAAGGGATCCGTTAACGAATATGATAAATTAGTTGAAAGTCCAAAGGGTGTAACAATAGAGACTAAGACTGAAAATGTTGTTTAAAATTATTACTTTTTTTCATTTCATTAAACATATAGCACGTGTGCTACTGCAATATGCTGGCTATATCACAGACTAATATGTACGTTTGATAGTCTAGAAACCAAAAATTATTAAATAACTTAACTTTCGAAGTTTTCGTTTTCTATTTACACAAAAGTGTCGTCCTTAAACACATATCTATAATGATGTTAAAGAGAATGATACTGTCTATCATTGTCTGTGCATCTCTTGATCTGTCTATTTCTTAGGCCTATGTATGTCTCCACAGTGTCTTTGATAGGTCAGCCAGTATGTCTGTCTATCTATCAAACTGCCCGCCTTCTGTACTCTTTACTGACATCTCTCTCCCTCTCATATCTTATCCTTATGTATCTCAATATATCATGCAAACATAGTCAAGCTAAATAAATCTCCAGTGCGTCGAAAAGTTATCGGGGTCAACTTTTGTTTGTAGTGTATAGATGAATTCTGTTTGAATATATACCGCGATAAGACAGCCTAAGGCCCTTTCGTAGTGTTATGCTAAAGTTTGTAAAACCAATGTGGAAAACTAACGCTTTTGCCCAACTTTCAAGGGTAATTTTACATACATGAACAATCCGTATTAATCTTCTACAGAATAAAAGGTACCATCTCCGTTCTTGTAGTAGAAGTAATCGACAAAATTGAAGCCGCGTTATCCTTCGATGAAGGCAATACACCGTTTTGGTTTGACCTAGACGAACAGGTTGACAGTATCTGGAATGATATTGAAGTCGCAAACGACAACGTGCTACATGATATGACAAACTGGACGTTTAGGGACGATGATGTCATAAAGCGATTCTCAGGGATATCCAAAGTAAGTAATGCATGTATTTTCATTCAACCTTTTGTAAGGTTCACTATTACCATATAGCATTTCAAGTTACAATTGTCAGATCGCAATAGCCCAAACGGAGATTATGGCAATGTTAAACATACATTAGACTGTTAATAACACACAGCTATACACTCTAATGGGGATAAGTTGCTTTCAACAAAATATGGTGAAGTAGCAAATTTTATCAGATTATCATTGTAAACCCGAAATTGCAATTGGTACATCAACTGTCCCCCAGAACGCTTTTGAAGTTATAAGAAACTTTTTAAAAGTGTCTACGTAAGAATATGCACCTTATTGTATTCTTATTTTGTAAGAATGAAGCTAATTTGTGTGTTTGTCCTTGTGCATTTTTTAATGGACATGTATATCATGTCAGACACAGAAACACTAGTTTGGTGAAGTTTCCACACAAAGTGTAAAACATATAAATATTTCGTGTTACGATAGTGCGTTGCCACCTGGTAGTTATTTCATTGCGTACCTGTTTTTGCTGGTTAGACCCGAATGGATTACGATGTAGTTTGATTGTTTTTATCGATGACAAACTACAACTTGAACAATATCTTTGTAGTTATGGGTACATTTGTAGTTTGATCTCAAGGCGCCTTTCTCATGCATGGCTAGTTAAATTTGTCTACATCAAATTGTGGCACATTGATAGAAGGGACTTAGTTAACAAAACTGCTTCGTTTCAATGCTACTTAAAATACTAGTTATCACCTCTACAACGATGTAAAACAACATGACATCATTACGTTGACCAGTCTTCAACTTATTTCTCTCTGAGTGTCTACGACACCGGTCCACAATTGCATTATTCGAATAATGTTTACAGTACAATGTAACCGAAACCGTAATAAATAATATCTGTCGTCACAAGTCAAACCTTAACAATTAGCAATTCGTAAAAATGATTTCAGCTGAAATATACCTTGATCTACATTTTGTTGTAATAGTATCCTCAATCCAAAAGTGACCACTGGAATTCACAAAGACTATCAACAAAAACACAATTAAAAACCCAAAATCTCGTTAATCAATTGAAAAAAATGTTGTTGTTTTTTTATATTGAAGCAATACAGACTGTGACTCACAAGTCATACAAAATTATTTTCCTTGCTAACACTTTTTGAAGGGTAATTATTTTCCATGCATTTAAAATGGCACTTTTGCTGATCCCTGGAATTGCCTTTGTTCAAAAACATAGGGCACAGCAGTAAGTCGCCTGGGCGGGATGGGAAGGGATGGGTTTTTTGTGCTTTAGTTTATTTGATTTCATTTATTTTGACTGTGATATTTCAAAGAAAGAGTTCGACTCCAAACCGTCTGACTGCTTTGTTTATTACGATAAGTCCATATCTCCTCTCAAATATGTGTATACACCACTGTAATTGCTCCACAAACATTGCCAACTGGCTAATCCGCTGTTCATATCAGCGGATTAATTGATCAAGTCAACACCACAGCCGTCACACATGTAGTGAACTAAGAGAAGGGGTGAAGATTACAGACACAGTGTCCCGATGTTGTCCGTAAAACTAGTGGACGCTTAAGATATGAATGAATTTTAACCATTAATCAGACATATGAACTTATATTTTGAAATTAAAAAAATAAGTTGTAAACTAGACGCAAAAGTATATCCCGTCTTGATATTTCAAAATAATAGATAAAAAGACCACAAACATATGTAACATAATTATTGATAATGTTTGCGAAGCCAAACTATAGGATTTGATAATCTGGGATTACTTTTGTCTTCTCTTTCGAACATGTATATATTTCTGGTGAAATATATTCAGTTCTCTCATTTGAGCTGAATCCCTTATCTTTAGTCTCCAATTCTCAGAGTCAACATCTATGGATTATACAATAGGTCACAAATCGACATTACAATATGATGATGCACCATCTAACCACTTTAAGGCCTCACAATGGTTGCCAGGGGGAACCATTTGGTAAAGTGCTTAGATTCACTGAGTTGATTTCACAACGCACCCTTCGAATTGTTGCTAGGTGAGAGAGAATTGTTGAGAGAGAGAGAGAGAGAGAGAGAGAGAGAGAGAGAGAGAGAGAGAGCGCTAAATTTTGTAAGAGTGCTAAATAGTAACAACATGTGGTGGTGCTAGTTGCACTGTTGTAGTTATAAGTGCTTCCGTGATAATAGAGTTTAATCTCGTAAATAGACATTCACTTAAAGTCTACTTTTTATTATTTCAGGGGACTGTAGAGGAACACATTATGGCTGATGTCCATGGGTTGGTTGGAATTCTTGCCGAACCAGTCTTCCGACTAAAGAATCTTGCAAAACCTTTCGAAGAAGCCTATGATGCGGTGTACCTACTTGTTAAAACCTTAAAGGAAGAGTACGACAATATGCACAAAGCGTATGTACTCCAAAGTTATCCCTATAGAAATGCTTCTAGAATGACAATGTTTACATTAATCAAAATATGCCACTGTGCAAAACAGTGCATTGACAGAATAACTTGATAGGAAAGGAAATTTCGAATCGTGTTTTTCCTCATTTTAATGCATGATAGGTTGCTCAAACATTTTACAGTTTACACACCAAAGTTATTCTAAAAGTGTGGGTATACAGTCTTAGAAAAATCTTATCGGGCATAGGTTATTTTAACATTATCTAAATTAACCTACAACCTGCTTTGTTTCCTTTACTTTGTCACTTGTTGAATATTTTGTTGCTTGGAAAATGTAACATTTTCTTGCGTGTGTTAGTAAATATTAAATTCGTTCAAATCTGACAAACAAAAGGCAAGAACCATGTTAAGGAGTCATGACATTGACTTACTTCCCGTACACTTCACTTCTATTTGGTCATCAATCTTATTTCTTGAACTATACACTTGGCAATACTTTCCTTACCATTAAATGTTCTTATGTAAATTTACATACCTTTTAGGCTCTTGACTTTGTAACGTGTATAGTAGCTTTTCAAATCGATTAGAATTTAGTATCTAAACCCTGTCGCCGAAATTCCCGCCACGCTACCTTTGTTATATTTCAAGGTATACTTTGATAGCCTAACATATGTTCATTGGAACTTCTAGCTAGCATATTGCCTTTAGCTGTCACATAAAACTGCATAAGAGCTGCATCCACAGTCACTAATGGAGGACACACTATATCTGGCATATACCTGTGTTTCATAAGTGCAGAGGGATGCCCGTGATTCAACAAAGTTGTACATATGGGAATCCAAGGAAGGTGCTTAGCTATAGTAACTGATAGGCAGTGAAATAAAACAGTATGTAAAGGCAAAAGAAGTTTTAAGGCACGCGACAAGAGTTCATTTAAGTTTACCTACCTAATCAAGCACCATGGATGAGGATAAACAACGAGATATCGCAAGGGATCAAAGTTACGAAACCAACCACTGTCATTGTAAATAGTTTTTACTGTCTGACGCTCAAGAGTCTTCGCAAGTAAGAATACCAATTGTCACAGGCCATATAATCTTTTCATGTATAAAGGTACGACTCCGCCAAATCGCTCCTTGACAAAATATTTGGAATAAAAGGTACAAAATCCTTTCCCCGGAAGATTGCAGAAGGCTCTTGTGGTGATGGGTTCTATCCAAGTCAGATTGGAAATACTTTTCCTGGTATCGATTTGGAAATCGGAGTTGGAAAAAAGGTATGTGTTTTTCCTTATTATATCATACCAGTATATTGATGGCACAAATACAGCGATCTGATTGGTCGAGACCCGAAAAAACCGTAGTATATAGGCTATATACCACGGTTGGCATACGCGCGAGCTCTCAGCTTGAGCAAAAATCCGTTTTTGACGTTTCACGCCAGAATTTCATTGTACTGTTATGATATAATAGCAATAAATCACACCCAGCGACGGTATCACTCGATTTTGACCAGTTCACTTCATATATGCACTCGCTCTCGCTCGTGCATATATGTCGTGAACTGGTCAAAATCTCGTTGTATACCATCGCTGGGTGTGCTTTATTGCTTAAATATAGAAGGGCTTGGGACCTTTTGGTGTGAATGTTTTTCTCTTTACGTTTCCAGCTCTTTCATTACTGCTTGAGTACGACACAAACACACTACAATGTTGCCTCGTAAATATAACGTCTCCTTCGAGTAGTATAGAAGTTACGTAGCAGTAGCATGTATTTGTATTTGCAGCTGTAGAAGGTTATAGGATGTTTATAATTATTATAATAGTGACGTGAGGTAGCGATTACACTTGAAAAGATGAGTTAATTATCTTATAGCTCGATCAACCTTTGTAAACGATAATAGAAGTAAAATAACATTTCAGCAATAGGTCACCTTTAGAAACAAATTTGCGTCTTAACCATCAATTTCGATATACGGCGTGAATTTATACACCAAGGAATATTCGTAATCTTCAATTTAACGGAACAGTATCATTTATACCGTAGGGTTATTTCTGAAAGCAATACTTGAAGTAAAATGATAAAGTTCAAGCGTCACGCACACTGCATAGGAACTCGTGATGTAAAGTTGTGTAAAGAAGTAGAATTTAAAGTCGTTAGTGGCAAGGGCGTAGACATTACGTCATTTTATGAAACTCATTTTCTATGGGGTAGGCCTACGTGTCAAGTTTTGCGATCAAAAAAGGAACATTTTTGGCTACATTAACAATTTTATTGTCTTTTGTCATTGTGATGTCATTGTGATGTAAGTAGTTATTTTCCTGATTTGAAAGAGCTAATGATTATTAAAACTAAACATTGAATTAAAATAAGCTAAAATAAGCTTAAAATTTAGCTATTTATTATATGACATTACCCGATGCTTCTAAGTACATTTAGATATATGTCAGATCAATATTTGTTGCATAAATCATCAAATTTGGTGCTGGAATTTCAGAGTTATGCCACTAATTACAAAGTTCATTAGATATGCAAATGAGCAGATGATTTAAACGACACTCACAGTATCATCATAATGTTTTGATATTGTCATCTGTGAAAAGTTTCATGAAATTTTGTGCAGTATTTCTTGATATATGTCGACACTGTCATTACTGTTTCCATAGGGAAACCATTATATGAAAAAAATTATACGTCATAACTTCATTATTATGAAAGCCACACTTTAAAAATCTAATCAGTTCTTGCACGTAGCATATAGTACCTGTCTACCAAATCTGATTTAAATCTGTACAGGTGTTTTTGAGCAGTGTCAAGATAATTAAGGGTTTATTTGCATATTTAATGAACTTTGTAATTAGTGATTTTACTCTAAAATTACAGCTGCATTACATTTAATGAAATGTCCTACAAATGTTGATCTGATAGATATCTTATTGTCCGGTGAAGCATTGAGCAGTGTCAAGTTAATAAGTAGCTCTTTTGCATATTAATTACAGTTTTGTAATTAGTGAATTTACTTTGAGAGTCTGTGCGAAAGTTGATGGAACCATTGCATTTAGTGATATAACATATATCTTATTGTTCTGTAAAGCGTACTCCTATTAATGAACCTGTTGTGAAACACGTGAGCACGTTCAGTTCACATCTGGTTTTGTTTGTTTATGTTGTTTACCATCAAAGTGCTAATGTAGTTCAGGAACACTCTAAAGCCGATGACGTTTATCGTGCATATCTCGACGTTTACCGTGAAATATCACGGCTGATATTTTACGATAAACGTCACCAGGATGACGCAGTACCGGGGCATGGGTACATAATAATGAAAGAATATCCTTCTTTAAATAGGCAAAGGAGAATGTTGCCGACAAAAATACTTTGAAGTGGTAGTAGGTAGAATCAAAATGGAGAAGATTGACTTGATGAGTCGTTAGTTTTCTCCCGGCCATAGTTAAATTACGATTAAAAATAAGTATTTTACTCAGTAAACTTTTGTGCCTTGAATAGCATTTCGAGTCCAAATATTTTACGATAAATTTATTTGAAGATATTTCTCGGTAAGTCAATGATTTCGCTCGAGGGCATTATTGCAAGTACACCGTACCATGAATTGACGCAATTTTTTCCTTTCTTCTATTTCCCTTAAAATTCAAAAATATTGTATACCATGAGCTCACTAAGATTGGGCTTAGCATATTATCATAACAAAAATCTCACTCAACAGTTTCAACACTTGCTGCTTATCAAAATTCCATTCGGTTATTGATTCCGTATCCCTTCCCCTACTCCAGCTTGTTGCACCATTCAGTGGTGCGGTCGAACGAAGTGGACCGACTCAAGTGACATTGAAATTATATGAAGAACTGCAAGCAACTGATATAATTATCGATCATGTCGTTGTGTCAGAAAAGGTCCTCAAAGACGGATTAGTAAGGGTTTGACATGTTACATGTTTAACAGAGACCATTTCATCTTCACTATGTATGTATGTATGTATGTATGTATGTATGTATGTATGTATGTATGTATGTATGTATGTATGTATGAATGTCTATCTATCTATCTATCTATCTATCTATCATCTATCTATCATCTATCTATCTATCTTTGCATGAACTCACGCATGCACACATGCACGTACGCATGCACGAATGTATGTATCTATGTATCTGTGTATACATTAATGTATGTATTTATGTATTTATCTATGTATCTCTCCATGTATGTATAGATCTAAAGTATGTATCCATTATTTATATGTGTATCTGTCTATCTATTTATGTATCGATTTTTTGGTATGTTTGACTGTTTGTCAATACTATTGGTGTAGTGCCTATTGTTGAATCTATGTTGCGTAATTTTGATTTTAAAGCAGAACAATTTACTGGGCAAGTCTCTAATTGATTCGTGCATTCCAGTACACCAATACTTTTTAACATAAAAGACATGTGAACGTAACTGATAAACCAGTACTGCCTTAGACAACGAAAGTGCACGATGCTAGTAAAAGTATTTACCAAAATATTGGAGAAGATATAAACATTGTTGACTTTTCTTAGTGGTAGCTGGAATGATAATTTTATCGCCACAGGTATATAAAGGCCTTGAATTAGGCACAGTATCGAGCTCTGGGTGCACCCCAAATGCGATACATATGGCAATGAGAAGACGAGATACGACGGAGTACCTTGATCCTACCGACTACATCAAACGCCGAGGTGCAAATACTGACACCGCATATTACATTCAAAGGTGTGATGAGTACCTAATAATTTTCAAGGTACATGCAGTATTACATCCTTTTATCACATTTTTGAACCATTACATGAACTTCAAGACTGCTCACTATATGTCAATATGTAATAGTACA
Organism: Ptychodera flava; assembly: GCA_001465055.1. Lineage (NCBI taxonomy): Eukaryota > Metazoa > Hemichordata > Enteropneusta > Ptychoderidae > Ptychodera > Ptychodera flava. Next base: position 199,008 of record LD344285.1, on the reverse strand, counting down.
ATGGAGTACAATATGAACTTCTTGGTAAAAATCGAATGATATATAGCGAATCACAGGCGAAAGAAGTGCATTTGCATGTGCATTTCACCTGATTTACTATTGATCGATAAAATATAATCTAATCATTCTGAATTATGTCCATATTTTGAATTGTTGTGAAGATTATATATGTGACAGCACAATTAAGATTTGCCGTCGCAATTCTATCTGTACCGTTGTGCACTCTTAAGATCTTGCCGTGCATTCAAATTTCAAAGCATTTTGTAGTGGAATTAAATTGATTTATATATATATATATATATATATATATATATATATATATATATATATATATATATATATATATATATATATATATATATCGTACAAAGTACTGATTCAGAAAATGCCCTTGATTCATGAATGAAATATAATGTACATCACCAAGACATGAACAACGTGACCCCATTGCACGACCCCTTAAGGCCTGCTTTCCTGTCTATGCCCTTAGCACTCGAAATCTTTATGGAGCAGAAGCACGCTGCTGTGCTGTTCTCCCTTCGTAGATGGAAAACGTGAAGAATTCATCATGAAAATAAGGAGATTAACCTTGCTTAAATTTTATGTCGCATCCATTTCCCTTTCAGAACGATACTATAGCCGGACCTTCATCATTTATAGGAGGGGCTACAGAAAAAGACGAAAGTCCAGAACGTGTTGATAAGCCAGATTTAGGAGATTTAAGTTTCGTCGATGAGTTAGAAGAGATAGATGATGAAAAAGAAGGTAGTTTTAGGAATCTTAAGATTTTGTCAACAGAACTATGTGTGATACGGGGATTTGAAATGAAACATACTCACACATATTTACATAACAGCAAATATGTTCTTAAGCATACATACATACATATATACATACATACATACATACATGCATGCATGCATGCATGCATGCATGCATACATACATACATACATACATACATACATACATACATACATACATACATACATACATACATACATACATACAGACAGACAGACAGACAGACATACAGGCAAACAGACAGACAGACAGACAGACAGACATGCAGACATACATAAAGACAGACATACAGACAGACACACATTCATCAGAAGAGAGAGAGAGAGAGAGAGAGAGAGAGAGAGAGAGAGAGAATGTGTGTGTGTGTTTACCAGACAGGTGTCAAATGGTTGCTAACATAAAGCGAGATTAAGAAAATTTCAAACTATTTTAAAAATAAAACCACCGGTCTTCTAAATATTACGTATACTTTACAGCAAAATCAGAGTCCTTAAAAATGCAAACCAAGACGTCAGGTGGTAGAAGTTTGTCTTTTGACTCGCTTGGAAAATCTATATCAATGATTTCTCTGGAAGAGGCGCTGGAACTTCTTGGAAATGCCGAACAAAGTCACATGAAACAACAACTAGAACACTTAACTTTACAGTTACAGGTATTGACAAAGTCTTTAATAATAACTAATAGATTTAATAATCCTTCCAATAAATACCAATGAAGATATTACAATATTATGTTAAATATAGAGACCTTTAGATTTTTCGGAATTGTTGTGAGATTATATCATTGAATTAGTGTCAAATGTTCAGTTCGCCGTATGTACATTTTTATATCTTGAGGACTTTGGCAGAATACAAACTATTTTGAGTAGTGCACAGTGTTATCAATGGAAACTGGAACGTTCAGGTCAAACAACCTTTAAATAACAATTTTTTGAGATGGTAAGATATGTGTCCAAATCCAAAATCTTGTACACATATGCTCATATAACCAACCTCTTCTAATCAAGTACAATTATGTCAATTATCCAGGGTCCATATATGCACAAGTATAGTTAGTTTTGCATTGGAAAAAAAATTCGTATTTTTTTCATAGGCTCTCATATTGTGGATGAACATCTTCGGTGAATTCCAAAATATAATTTCTAGTACACATATGCACTTGTAACCACCCTCTGCTAATCCAGTATAATCATGTCAATTATCCAGGGTCTATATATGAAAAAATATAGCAAGTTTTGTACTATATGTATACAAGAAATTTGATTTTGGAATTTCACCGAAGATGTTCACCCACTATACATAGGAGTCTATGACAAAAATGCGAATAATATTTTTTGGATTTAAAACTTGCAATATTTTTATAGTGGATGAACACTATCGGTGAAAATCAAAATTCAATTTTTTTTGTAGACATATGCACTCGTTACCAACCTCTTCTCATCATGTAAAGTTACGTTAATTTTCCGGGGTCCTTATGCATGGATATTGCAAGTTTTATATTTGGAAAAAAATATTCACATTTTGTCATAGACTCCCTTGTAAAGTTGATGAACATCTTCCATGATATTCTAAAATCAAATTTTTTGTACACACATGCACTTTGAAACATCCCATGCTAATCAAGTACATTTTTATCAATTATCAAAGGTCCATAGACTAAAATATATTGATAGTTTTATATCGGAAAATAAGTGTTCACAGTTTTCTCATACACTACCGAGTATGAGTGAATCAACATTATCGACGAAATAAAAAAATCAAATTTTTGTACACACTTGCACATTTTACCTGCCACTTCAAGCAAAGTACATTCACATGAATTATCCAACACCTATGTAGAGGTGTAGTTTGTTTTTTTTTATGGAAATATGCTAATAGTTTGCCCAATAGACTATCATGTATTGTGATTTGATTCTTTTGGACGAAGCACTATAACGGTCGCATTTTGCCTTCCCTTGAGGGGGACCTGAGAGTTATGGCAAGTCATAAGGGGGGACTTGAACCCATTGTGAGTTTGTTAGGGTATTTGAAAAAATCTGAGAATTTTTTTTTTTAATCTCCCGCGGCCCCTTCCCTCCAGAGGTGTTTGTGAAAACAGCCTTACGGTGAACGTTTAGATATGCACGATAAACGTCATCAGTTTTGAAATGTACCCGAACTGCGTTTGCAATTACTTTGTATAGTAAACAAAATAAACAAACAACATGGCTGCCATTTTCCGCCTACGATGCAATGTTACCGACACAATTTGAACGCCTTTGAGGAACAAGGATATTTCGGGTAGCTAAATAAGGGAATAATGTTTTATCAAGTAATCCCGTGGTTATTCCGATAAGTTATCGTAATTTTTAGCACAAAGTCTACCTTTCGCACGACACGGTAAACCTCCGAGCAGGTAGAGCGCGCGGCGAGATAGTGATGTTGCGTGCGCGACACCTGTTGACATGCCAACTCACGTGTAACAGACAAAATGGCCGCCTCTGCTCCGTACGATGATTTGGCGCGATCGAAACCAGGAGAGATTCAAAACAGAGGAAGTTTTTGATCGGTTACGATGGTAATAATGCATTGCTTAAAAAGTTCTCGTACGACTATTTTTAAGTCCCGGTATCTTTTCTCTTGTGTTCGTTGAGATATTTAGGATTTGATCCGCGTAGTGTTCTCTTCGTATAGTTTAGGAATTACGTCTGTTTACACAAATATTTCCATATTTATGCGCAAGGCGAAATGAAATAATAGCAATTATACCAATCCATCACAATTTCAATATTTTCCAATCATTTGTAAAATTCTGCGCATGGGTAAATGATAAATCGATTATTACCTAATATCGCCTGTTTCTCGCATCGTATCAGCATTCGTGTCATTTGTGACGAGTGTGTGACGCAGTACAAATGACAAGAATGCTATATGACACAGGAACAGGCGATATTTGGTAATAACCTCCAAGTATAGTCCCAACCATAATATGCGTAAACGCCCATAGCATCGGACTATAGTATTTCGCGGTGGTCACTTTTCAAGCGGTCAGGAAAATGCGGATGCGAGTGCCACGTTGCATACTCAATTTAAACTCAACTCAATCTTCAACAATGCATTTTCTTTGATATGGCGAACTTCCATTTAGTGTGTGTGCATTATTCATAACAATTATGATACCTAAAATCCTGTATTCGGGGTTGAAAGTGCACCATTTGATAATTTTCAAAACAAAATTACTGGCTGATATTGTTAGAATGGTTACAGTCAAAATAAACTCGATTCCGATGTATGCCTATCCAAATATCTAAATCGATCACAGACTCAGAAAATAGTGTTCTCATGACGTCCCTAGCAGTTAGTTTCCCAGCGATTCACGGTCAAGGGTCCAGTGGAAGGCCATATCTTGAATGAACGTATAATGGCGAGCCACTGGGCCATTGACTGTGCATATCGCCGGCCAACTAACGATTTGGGACGTCAGGAGAGCATTTCTTTGCAGTCTGTGAGTGGTCCAATCGGGATCGCGGTCGACGTGTTTTCCTATGAGACTCACGAGGGCTGTACTTTGTGGTGGAAGGCCACATAACGCCTGGAAAACGCAGCATCGTACGCAGGGCTATGTTTTGAGACACACCTCAGTGAGCTGCTCAACTTTACTGTTACTTGGACACTCCACTTATAACGTGTAGAAGACAGCCGAAAGAGCGTCGTTTTTTGTACTTATAGCCACAGATTCGAACAAAAATCTGATATTTACATGGATAAAAACAAGGGAACCCGACATCATTATTGCATCGACAAACTCGACCTCGCGTAACGTACAATCTATTTGGCAGCTTCAGAGCGTGGGATTTGAATGCGACCTTCTATGGGAATTGGTCAGATGTAGTGAGAGCCGACAGCAAGAATACCTCGTAATGATAGACGTCGGCGTACTCTACATCCAATTTTAAGCAGGTTGTTAAATAATGTGGTCAATCACAATTTGTTTTGACAGTCCTAGAAATGGAGGCGCCCTAATTGCCAAACGACTTTATAAGTCAATGTCGCTGTGTTCGCTTTACTTACAGAAAACACGATGCTCTTAAAATTTGAAATTTTATGTGTACTCATTTTCTGTATCAGGGTCATCTGTCATCCCACGGTTTCAAGCGACCCGAGACTATGCTAATTGAAGAGTTGAATTTCTTCTCAAAGACAAGGGGTATCGGATACGGATCCTCTCGATCGGAACTTCAGCGGCGATATCGTCAGCCTCAGAACCGTAAGATTTAAATGTTGTTTCCATTATGACTATTGTGTCTCTATTTCTTGCATAGATGGTCGATAATTTTAGACTTTTTATTTGATTTTCCTTTTAATCTGTTGTTTAATTTGGAAAGTGTAAATTACCCTATTTAAGACCAACTAACATAATCAAACTGTGTCAGATATTTAAAGGGTCACGAAATGACAATTATATTCTAGGTTGCCCTCATCTCTGGAAGTACGTGCCCAAGGAAACATTCTGTAACTTCGATGTTGACTGTTTGGGAGTTTATTGTAATGTTGAAATGGATCTTTTCTACTTTCCCGTACATGTTCCCGTCTCGTTTCGTGTCCAGCATTGTCAGTTAATCACCCGAATTGCTGGAATCGAGGAAAGCTTCGATATAATGAGTTTGATGTCAGGTAAAAATCATTTTGATCATAGGTTTATCCTTTATATACTCATTTGTGAATTCCTGAACATTTGTAGATAAATAGGATTTTATGGTATTACATCACAGTATAAACCTGTTTTATAGTGCAAGTATTAAAACTCCGACTGCTCGAGTCCTACATTTTCAATTTGAAAATAACAACTGAATCGTTCAGACTACACTAATATGTTAACCTAACCTTTCATATCCCAACAGAAGGACCTGTTGTGCATGAAGATACAGCAATAAATGGCGTTGAGATCTTCACAGACGTTACACTTGAATACAGTTTAACAGTAACAATCAATGACCACTTCGCAAAGGTATAAACACGCGCAGTGAATGTATTTTTATTTGGAGGAGGAAATATATCCTCTTAAATGCAATAACCTTGACATGTGTTTCAATAGATATGTGGTACTGTTTTGGGTGGTGGAGCTGTTGTATTTGAAGAGTATTGTCATTCGGTGTTTTCACAAATATCATCATTTTAAGCGTGATATTTTGTTTAACCGTACGCAGATGATATTAAAAGCAAGAATGTGTTCCAAGATTGCAGACATTTGCCTCGACCAGGTATCCATTTTCGACGAAATAACATTAGACATAGACAAATGTTCTGAAATACGGAAACCTGTCGAAGATCCAGAAGGTATGTATAGATCGATAATGAACTCAGACAACACTCATTTCAAAAACTGATATAAAAGGATTGCTAATGCACTTCTTATGCAAATATCGGACTGTTGAAACTAATTAATCTTATGTTTTTATAAGTGAGGAAAACTAAAACTAAAACTGTCTTCACTACACATACCTTGGCTAGGGCAATGAATTGCAGATTACCTAATCGTCGCGATATCTCCGGGTAATTTGGAATACAGTCTAAGATCATACGCATGCATCGAGAAATAGCCATATGTAGTTAAAGTTATTTAAAGATGCGACTCAGGTTCCTTAACGCATATTTTCAATCCGCATTTTCACATAGAAGAAGAGGTCATACACCCGACATGTGGTACTTTTTTATCAGCTCGTCCACCGATGAGTTCAGAAAGTTTGTTGGTTTTTCAAAAACAGTGCGCATGCGGTTGTTGTACTAAAAAACGCGTGGTTTTAGTTCTTTTACTCAAAAAAGTGTAAGTACTACAATCGACCTTTGTGATCTGTTTACAAAAATCGGGAGCTGGGTATGCTGGGCTAAAAGATTGTCTTTGATTTTTGAAATTCGCTTTTGTTTTCGCACAACGAACCTTCAAAGTGTCAACTTGCACTATAGGAAAAAATTGCGAGACTGGAGCGAGAAAGTGACGTTTTCTCGCATTTGGTGAGAATCTCATGTTATTCTCACCACGGCTGTCGGTGAGAATTTTTTAATTTTCACGGGTGAGCTGCGAGAAATGCACTCATTGGTGGATATAAAGAATGATAATAGCAGATTCTCACCGGTGAGACTGTAAATTCTCACCAAGCACGGTGAGAATGGTAATTTTCACGGTGAGAATGTATCATACTCATCATTTACTGGTGAGAATCAAGCAGACTTGTTCTTCACTGGTGAGAATTAACCAGACTCGCCGGTCATCGGTGAGAATCAACCAGACTCACCATTTACTGGTGAAAATTATCAAGTAGACTCGCCTATCATAGGTGAGAACCAACCAGACTCGCTGGTCACTGGTGAACAGTGAACAGCGTGTCTGGCTGATTCTCACTTGTGAACAGAGAGTCTGCTTGATTCTCACCAGTGAATGGTGAGTCTGGTTGATTCTCACCGAGGGACGGCGAGCCTGGTTGATTCTCACCAGTGAATGATGATACATTCTCACCATGCTTGGTGAGAACTTCCAGCCTCACGGGTGAGAATCTGTTATCATACTTTATTCTCACTAAGGAGTGTATGTCTCGCAGCTCACCGGTCAGAATTAAAAAGTTCTCACCGACTGCGGTGAGAATAACAAGAGATTCTCACTAATTGCGAGAAAGCGTCATTTTCTGGCTCCAGTCTCGCAATTTCTTCCTATAGTGTTGACGATTTTGCGTAAGTTATCGTCCTTTGTTCACGTTTGTCAAGATATCTTCACTTCCAGGCCTTTTACCGGAAACTTGAGAGACTGTCTTTCAGATATATTCATTCACTATCCACGGGTGAAAAATTAGACAAATCAGTCCAGGCGCAGGCGCCGCCGACTTATAGTAATTTGAATAATGTACACTCTGCCAAAAACGGAACTGAGAAATCGACGATTTGTGTAAACGACCCATTCGTCACACATCGTAGCAAAGAAGTCCAACTCACACTGTTTTCTGCGAATTTCATAGCACCAGTACTAAGTTAAAATATTTAGCATCAGTTTTGTGACTTTGTTACATGTTTCGAATTGCAGATTGTGTGAAAATAGAAAGAAATTGCACAGTGAAACGGTTATTGCTTGGTGCCGGCAGTGGGTGGTATTTACATAACAAACAGATCAGAGAAATTCACGGTTTAATCCATTTGTCGAAAGCTAAACTAGCATATGGACTATATACTGTAATCTTAACGGTTACAACCTGATTACCAGAGTTCACGGTCAAGGTGAAAATGTCGAAACTTGTGTAAAATAGTCTAATTTAGTCTGGTAACTTCCCAATCGAGACCTGAGTGCTGCACATATTGTCGCGTCGGGCATTCACTTGTTCTCAACTTGACTCAAGTTATCAACTTCCTGTCTCACGATCGGCAATTTATGCATGTTCTTTGTTAGACCATAGACCCTCGAGAAAAACGGGACAGGCAACTGCTGAGGTTTCTTTGTGCGATCTATCTTTGAATAAATTAACTTTGTTTGCCTACGGTCCGCAATAGTTTACCTTCCGTACTTCGGTTTAATCCAATTGTCGATGACGCACCCCGGTAATTGCGTTCGAAATTTCGCATTACACGAGAAATTCTAGACGCGATTTCAGACGTGACTACGAGTTGTTTACGTTTAGCGCTAGTTCAAAATGGCGAACGCTTCTGATGCCCGCGATCTCAGTGACTACGAAGAGTTTTCTGGCGTCTTTTCTGATATTAGTGTCATTGATTGTTCAAATAGCGATGAAGAAGTTAGTTTGGTGCATATCAGGACTCCCAAAAAAATCAAGTGGTCGAAGAAATCTACAATACTTGGAAAAATACATCGACGCTAATGAATACGGTTGCACTTGCAGAGTCTGTGCTTACAACAAACAACTAACTGAGAGCATTACGATCCAGACTAGTTACTTGACCCTTAATTGCGATCTCAGTGACTACGAAGAGTTTTCTGGCGTCTTTTCTGATATTAGTGTCAGTGATTGTTCAAATAGCGATGAAGAAGTTAGTTTGGTGCATATCAGGACTCCCAAAAAATCAAGTGGTCGACGAAATCTACAATACTTGGAAAAATACATCGACGCTAATGAATACGGTTGCACTTGCAGAGTCTGTGCTTACAACAAACAACTAACTGAGAGCATTACGATCCAGACTAGTTACTTGACCCTTAATTGACTTGCCAGACGTACAACGGTAATTGAAGTCGCTGCACAAGTATACCATAGATGTTAAGAATTTTTTCAATATATATTTTATTTTAAACTACAATTTTTTTCAGCTATTACTCAAATATCTTTGCATCAATTTGAAGACATGTTTGACATAGTAGGTCTAGACGATTCTTTGGTTACCAAGTTGATGAATGATATGGTAGACTTAGTTGCCATGCAGGTAATTCAACAAATCTCTGGTAGTATTGTATTTTTCTCTTGTACATGTACATAGTTGAATCTCTCTCTACACACACGTAAAAAACCCACACCAACACATATATATTACATTATTATATAGGCCTTACCTTTTAATTTATATATATATATATATATATATATATATATATATATATATATATATATATATATATATATATATATATATATAATATTACATTTTAATTTATTTCCTTTGAGGAAATTCATATTTGAAATTCATATTCCAATTCATATACTTCCAATGTAAAGTATTGATCGGAGCAATATGTATATTATCATGCACAATCTATTTTTTATGAATTGCAAACGCTTATAGCTATTTTAAATCCGTAGTCACGAAAACGTAAGAAGTGATCGAGAAAAACAGCTGAACGTCAAAAATCTTTATTAATTCAAACCAGATACAGATACAAAGAACTGAAAGATTTCGCCGATCTGTTCTTGATTGTCGAATATTTATTGAACACGATTGGAACTAATTTGGGATAATTTGATGGTGAAGTAAGGTCGTTTTAATCAGCAAAAGTAAGCTCATTTGCTTTTCTTTTTAAGTGATACACTTGTTTTTATGAGTAATTTGACAATTTGTCATATTGCAACATTTAGCTATATGGCACTTAACACTTTGGAGAAATTTGAAAAATAAAAAGATCCAATTATCCCAAATTAGTTCCCATTGTGTTATTGGTTACAATTACAATGTATAATCTATGTAATTAATTACAGTTACCATGTTGAGTTACTGTCCTGTGAATTGAACTTCAAAATAAAGTAAATGTTTGGTTGCAGAAATTAGAACTGATAAACGTTCGTCTTCTAAATGACTACGAAGATGAATTTCGGCGGTTCGATATAATGCTGAGTGGATCGTTTTCGTTTAGCCGAGATGTTCAATTCTTCGACCTAACTTACCAATTTGTTTTGGGATCAGTTCCTGTCAGTTTTGGTGAGTTTACTCTTATGCGATCGACTAAAGAAAGCTATAAATGTAAAATTTATTTACTGTAAACAACATCTTATAATGTTTTAATGTGCAAAATACTTTTTGTCCAAAAAGTAAGTCGCCTGGCAGGTCCAGATGTTTGTTTTTCAAAATTACAGTTCGCCTATTCCATATGAAACACGATTGATTTGAGGCACATCTTATAGCAACTTTTATAATAGTTAAACTATATGCCATAAGCCATCCTAACAACATAAATAATTATTGCAATCAATTTGTACTATATTCTTCTCTTTCCAGGCTTTGGAGCTGGAGGAACATTTGGGTTTGACTTGTCGGCCGAAGTTGGTCTTTTATCGATGGCTCCTATCGTAAGATAAAAATAATGTATTTCTGAGACAAGATATGTGTTGCATAATTAAGTATACGCTCCATATAGGGCAATTAGTACAAATAAATACACATAGCGTAGAAGCAATTTCCTTATACAGAGGTATCAGTAGCCCCTGCTGTACAGGAGGCCAAGCATCTGCAAATTACAACATTAAAAAAGAAGGAAAGTTCTTATATTATACGATTGTGTATGCTTACCACAATTCTATCATTGTAGCATCAACCCTTAAACATATAATTTGCTAACCTGTTTATCACACTTTGGCAAGAAAGCCGTGTATGGTTTACAATGGGTACTGAGAAGGGTTTCGACGTGATTTCCATCATTATCTGCTTCAGTAATTTCCTGCTAGTTGAATGATGTTCATCAGTTCCGCGCCTCTCCACATTAAGAGAAGGGTCACGCGGGGATATTCGCTCATCCGAATACAAATTTGCATATTCTATGACATTTCCAATCTAAGCCACGTCTGAGTATAGTATGGAATCGATATTTTATATGTTCTCGTCAACATGGTGTCGTCTAAATGTGGTCTGTGTAAAATCTACCCTTTCGTGTGTACATGTCTTCGAACAGCATGCCAAGAGTCCCCTCTTCATCATTTTACTTCCAGAAAAGCATCGCTCTAAACAAAGTATCTTACCTTTTTAGTCTATAACTTTCACTTTACCTAATTAGGCCAATTGATTGACAACTTCCAGAATACCTACAGATTGTATGGTCTCCACCTGACCTGAAGAGGGCGTCGGAAAATACTTGAAAACGAGTGCAGAGTGGCGGGTTGGGTCCCAATGTCAACAGCCATATTTACTTGTTGGAACATTTCATCGATATTTACCTAAATTTCATAAATATTTTCATAAATTTTAGAGTTAGCATCGTCAGTGCAAGTAGTTTCAACTCTCCGCTGTGGCCCCGGCAACGCTGTTCGCAGCTTCACTTTACTTTATAGTTACTTCCGCGCATGAGTAGACGCTCCTGCTGCCGCGCGATTGATTCTTTCAATGTTAATTGGTGGGTAACTGCTTAAAAACGGGAAACTGCTAGCTGTTGTGAATCGTCAGTCAGTGTCATGCTTGATGCCTGGTAAGCGATGCTATCGGCACACCTTGCCGTGCTCATCTACTCCTCTCTGTACAAGGCCTTTTAAAATTGTGCAAATTCTTTTTCGTGTATTAAGTTTTAAAATAAATCCATTTAGACACAGTTTGTTGTTTATTTTATCTATCAAACATATAACATGAGTTGTTTTTTTAACCTCCACTTCATCTTTTACAAAACACCATACATTCCTTTGCTTACATGGAATAATCGGTAGGTAAGAGGTCAAACACATGTAATGCGTCACCAATATTTATACTCCTCATACTGCAACAGCGCTGTGCAACTATTAAAAGTTATTTAAAGTTAGAATCCCATACGGCAAAAATAGCATAATAACTCACTTGTATTCCATTTACATGTAGGTGAAGGCCACACCAAGCATAAGCGTAGCCATGTGGGGTTCCGTAGGACTGTGGATACCCTTATTCGCTGTAGAAGTGAGGCTTACAGGGTATCTTATGACCACCTCATTTCCGACCCAAGCTCAACTTCACTTTCTTAAATTTCCGATGGAACTCAAGTAAGTTAGGGGCAAGATGGAAGCAAGATGCTGTGCACTCTAAGGAGGATTTTTCACATATCGAAAAACTTAAGTCGTACTTTGCAGAAAATAAGTATAGTTCAAAGAAATGAACGGAGAACAGGGCTCTGCCGATAAGGCCAATTCTTTTTACCTAGCATATTCATTGAATACACCATAAATCAGGATTAAGAAATTGGTCACAAGATGAATAGGATGATATCGGAGAGAGCCAAAGGTATTTTTAAACCTAAAATAAGCATGATCAACAGCGGTTTTGACGGCTGATGTGTTTGCTAGCCAACAAGGTACCGCCTAGAATTTACGGTATTTTAAGGAAATAATTGGTTTTCGCTCTGCATTATCTAATTAAATTTACGTTACCTAGTACAAAGAAGTTTGTTCGAAAGGAATTGCTTTCGCGCCATTAGCGTGCTACATACAGACCGGACCAGACGCAACAATAGTAAGAAACGTGTTATGGTAGTCAAGGATTACATAATTTGGATTCTAAGCCAGCTAGCGTTAGGATGTCTTTCCCAACGATCACTACATAGCTTTGATTGTCAGTACATAAACAACTGTTTCGTAATGACAGCGGTCACAATAAAAACAAGAAGTATTGACAATCTCTTCTTATAGCGTTTACTCGTTGTAATAAGTTTTTTCAAAACTTTTGATGAGGTTATGACAGTCAATGTATCTGAGTAATGATGATTACCAAATATCTGTTAATAAAAACGAAATGAATAAATAAACGCAAATATAAGCATTGCACCATAGACCCTGAAGAGATGATTGCACATTTTTACTTGTATATGTACCGGTTTAATATTACCATTTCTACATTCTTTGAGTTATGTATGAAAAGTAGGGTGCTCTTTATTTCTGAAAGAATGAGCTCAGTTACAATCTATATAACAAACCTGAATAAAATTAGATGTATAGATGGCGACATACCCACCTTTCACTTGTTCTTTGGTACTTTCGTTGAACGTTGGTCACCTGGCTCACTACATATGACTAACTGCCATAGAAAGTATCCGTTGAAATCTTCCACAGGTTATACACAGTCGCCTTTGGGAATAAAAAAAAAACATTGAGCTACAATGATATACTGCTTACACATAATGCACTCAAGGGCATCCATGAACATTTATATTTGCTAACACAAAATAACTCTCAATCAAAATCACTTTCCACTAGAGGCTACTAGAATAACAAAACGAAAAACCTCTGACTACAACGCCACATGATATAATAAAGTTAAAGTTTAATAGTAATATGTGCAGTAGAAAGCCTATTTCTTTTGAACGCAATATATTCAATCTTCTTGCAGGACTAGAATGGACCTTAACCTGATTCCCTTGAAGCTGGAACTCCATGGCGCTGTCATGATACGTATCAAGATATTAAGCTTCGAAAAAACTATCACTATCGTCAACATTCTGATATGGAGTTATACGACACCGATGATCAGTATGAATATATTTAACAAGGGTGATTTGGATCCGGACAATACTCCACCACAATTCACAGCGGTTACTAAAGACCTGGTTAGGAAAATTTAATTAATAATAAAGTAATAATAAAGGATATTTATTGTGCGCCTAATCTCGCAGAGCTCTAGGCGCATGGCTACAAAAGAACTCTCATCAGGTGTGAGATTTAAAAAGGTGTGTTTTAAGAGTAGAACGAAATGATGCTAAAGATTGAGTATGACGGAGATTTGCAGGTAAACTATTCCAAGTCGTAGGACCAGTATAGGAAAATGATCTTTCGCCGAAGCGTTTCGTGACAGCACGAGGTACTTTGAGTACACGAGTATCAAAGGAAGAACGCAACTGTCTTGAGGGACAGTACTGTTGAAGAAGGTCTGTAAGGTATTGCGGCCCAGATCCAATAAATGAATTGAAACAGATTACTGAAAGTTTGTATTGTATGCGAGATGTAATTGGTAACCAATGTAGCGAACACAAAAGAGGTTGGACGGAGTCCGATTTCTTGACCTTATACACTAGTCGTGCAGCAGCATTTTGCACTCTCTGCAACTTTTGGAGTAAATATTTGGGACAACCAGCTAAAAGAGAGTTACAATAGTCCAGGCGCGAAAGTACAAGTGCGCAGATTAAAGTTTTGGTGGCTTCCACAGTGAGTAAGTGACGAATTGAACTAATATGTCGGAGGTGGATGTAGGCGACTCTACAAATATTTTGAACATGAAGCGACATATTCAAGTGACAGTCAAGTGTGACACCAAGGTTGTTCACATTTCTAACAAATTGAATATCAGAATTCCCGACACGCATAGAGGTAGGGGTTAATTTTGGAGATGATCTTTGAGATATGACCACCATTGCTTCAGTTTTGTTGTCGTTCAACTGAAGTTTATTGTGGGTCATCCAAGTTTTGACGTCACTGATACAATTTTGCACAGTATTGATTGTCACTTGAATATTGTCAATTGTGCTGACTTTATAAAGTTGACGACAAAACTATATACAGCTGTCTATTATTATCATAATTGACTCCAATGAAATCCAAATGAAAATCAGTTTGAGTCAGTTTTAATATTCAGCTATGTTTGACTGTCAGTATGTTTTCACTATGCGAAACATTTACTAGTAAAAACGATGATTTTTAACAAAATAGTCCAACACATGTGGTGCACGTCACATGTAACTTGGTCTAAGCTTCAGCAAAACTGCGGACCACGTTAAAATACATATACTTTTCCGATAGTGTCAATTCGTCCCACTACATGTCGAAAATCTTATTTTAGAATTTCGCACACATTATTTTATTCACAGCATGCGAAACCTTTGTAGATATATAGTGCATGAATTTCACGGAAAACAACGATCGGTTAGTATTAGGTGACAAGTCTCTTTTATAGATCTAATACACGAATGCAAAAAAATCCACAAAAATTATGGGTGATATGGCTTACAATGTTGAAATGTTTTCTTCGCCTTTAAGCATGATTTTTCGCTGTCATGTCTGTTGAATATGCTTTTGTCACATCAATAGAAATGGAACGTAATCAAAGGATTTGAAACATCAGATGACACCCCAGATTGTGACGTTCGCCAAATTTCTGGCAGGGATTACCTTGATCCGGCATTCTCACTTGAAGTAGCTGTCGGCGACGAATACAGCGAGGTGGAATTGTCGTTTTGCGTCGGATCTTACAAAAGTGGTTGTAACATTTTAGGAGAACAGCCGATGGGAGGATCTGCCATTGTCGTCGCTCAAGTAAGGCAGATAGCTTGTCTGTTGCCATTTAAATGCTAGTAAAATGAGGGGTAAAATAAATTGTTATGCTGACTGAAAATACAAGCAAAATTAAAATAGATTGCAAAATAGGTTTAATTGTTGAAGAACGTGCAAGCAAGAGATCTAGATAACTAAAAACAATAAAATTAACCATGGAAGTTTTAAATAATACAAATAAAACTGAGTAAAAAGGTAAGTTTTCAGATTGCACTTAAAATTATCAACAGTTCTAGCTTCCCTGATTTCAAATGGCAAAACATTGCAAAGTGCGAGCGCACAAACTGAAAACGCTCTCTATGCCAGAGGTGTAAAACGGAAACTTCATTGGATCGCAGGTCTCTACCTGATACATATAATTACCCAATTCTCTCAAATAAACAGGAGCATTTCCTTGAATAATTTTGCTGGTCAACAATAGCATTTTAAATGTAATGCGGGCCATCACCGATAGCCAATTGAGATCTTTAAGTATTGGTATGACACGACCAAACTTACGCGTACAAGCAACTGATCTCGCTGCAGCATTCTGAAGAGACTCCAGTCGAATAGGTTGGCCCTAAGGAATACCAAAGACGTTACAGTAGTCTAGCTGGCATGTCACAAATGCACGGACTAGTTTTCAGTTGTAGATCATCAAGTCATTTACGGACCTTAGATGTTCTAGAAAAGAAACCATTTCTGCACAACATATTAACATGGTCAAACATGCAACCATCCCGAAAATCTGCATATAATGGCGATGATGTCTGTGGCAGTTTCCCTATTTTATTAATTTAGTAAAAAAACAATGGCGATAATTGTCGTCTGCTACTACTGTACAAGTGCCTGCTCGTCAACCGAGCCGCAAATCCCCTAGTCACCAGCCGAAATTGAGGAATTTATCACCGAACAGTGAGAATCGAATAAACTGCAATCCATAAATAATGCTGACAAGCAACTGAAGGAACGTTTAGCATCGGCAACAGAATTAACCGACGTTGAACTTCAGCAGGATACTATATCAAGGAGGTATAGGAAAGGAGTTTGCCCACGCTTCGACAGTAACGCCGGCGAGTCTGTCGCGTTGACTCCTCGACCCGAGCCGTAGTTCAGACGACGTGCATTCACATTAATGTATGACACAAGCGATAGCTAGCTCCTATAAACGTTAAATGAAATATATCATTTCTTGTTCTTCTTTGTTTTAATGTGACAGTTTCTTTATTTTGTTCCATTCATAATTACGACGAAGTTTAAGTAAAGGCATGAGAGGCGTTCCCCGCTATTTCAAACAGTGTTTTATGTGTTGTGAACACCATCCAGGGGATCTCCATAATGCATCGCTCTTCCACACCATTTGGTTGTCACTGGTACACAAACGTTGTATAAATAATCGACAAGAACAATATGATGTAGGCCCTACAGTTTAAATGTGGGTTTATTCATTTATTGTGAATGAAGTCAAGATATGACATGACTCTGAAACAGCAAATTGGCGTCTTAGTTTGACAGATTGGTGTTCGACCGTGCAATACAGTAAAACTATGGTAATGCCAGTGTGTACAACATGGCGACTATAAATTTCGAAGCATTATTTACTCTATCACTTTACCTTCACATAAAATACTGTATTCGACAACTGTTATTTTATTCCAAACGTCAATCTAATTCTCTTTGTCAGATGTTACCAGGGGGAGTCGTCACACACTTCACTGTGAAAGCAACGGACTCTGCCAACAACGTTGCCGTAGCAACTTGTACTTTGCCAACGTATGACGTCACTTTACCCGAAGGAAGAGTCACACCCGAATTCCACACAACCAGCAGGACTGATATACTCAGAGCAAGTGCTGTGGTGTACGACGATAGTGCGCTTGACACCCAAAAGGTAAAGAATTGAGGTGAAAGAAAGAAATGACGTGGAATGATACAAAATCCCTGTGTGAATTCATGAACCATTATGATTGCAAATGCAAATTCTCAGTCGTCCAGTTTCACAAGTAAGGTCGGAGACATATGTCCCGGTCACAGTGATTGGTGTTTGTGGACCCATAAGGTCCGCTTGCAACGCATTTATTGGCTGTATTCATTCTCTCAGATCTCATTACTATGTAATGTTCAGTTCACGGCACTGTGATTGCCTGCCTCATGCTCTGACATGTTCAAGTGTTAGTCTCGTTCTGTAAAGTTCACTGCCTCAAAATGTAGTGCCCCAGGTACTTCCTGGAAATCATTGTAGCAACCAATTTCATTTTGGACGTCTGTATTGGCCTACCAAACGGCCGCAACGTAAAGACAAAGAAAGAGACACAATGTTCACTTAGATACACCAAGTCAGTCGATTTGGTAGTTTCATTTAACACCGATCGCTTGGTGTTCGTCGATTCCACCTTTTAATAGTAATATTTTGATGACATGTGTACATAAGCATTTCCCGGTGTAAATTTGGAAACAACACACGTTTCGCCCAGTGCTGAGATCTTTGTACAATGTGAAGAGACGTCCGGTTTGAACCCATTGAATAATTTTTACAATGCCGCTGATATTTGTACTAAAGGAAATCGAAATATCAGTAAATCCACCACATCGACGCCTCTCCTTCAAGAATAATAATATTTATTGCATTGCCTTCGAACATCCTAAATTTATTGGCCATTTTCGATATTTCGCCAGTTTCTTCGCCGTAGGGGCAGTGATGTTTGTTACAGTCATGCCCTTGATGTGCCTCAAGACTGTGAGAACATTCAAAAGAAGGCATATCGGCAAATTAAACAGGACTGTTTTAAGTCATTTGGCGATTATGTCGTAGAAATACTTCAAAGCACACTACGGTTTCACGAATAAGATTGAAATATTGCGATGAGGATATGAATTATTCCTCTCCAGCAATAGGTTAAAGGCTAGCAAGCAGTGTACCAACTGTGATGTACCAACCGCGTGGTTCATCACGAATAATACGTGTAATAACTGTCTTTTCTTATCTTGACCAATCAGAGCGATGTATTCACTCGCGAAAGCTGCTATGAGGTAATTCCAGGTATGCTGATCGGCACGCACGGGAATTGATAAGTGTCATATTGCAAAGAAGTGTCACTTGGTTCACAAACCCTATGTTGATGAATTGATGTGTCTGCCTTTTTGACAAATGTTTGTGTTCAAAACAATTTTAAAATTATAGGAGAGACTTAGTTAACACCAGCGACCGTTAAAATGTCACCTGAAGACTGAATCGGTACTGGCAAGCATTTGGAGCAATATAAACACACAGAGTTTGAACTATTTAATGTTTCTCGGGTGAACTCGGTCTTCTGTCTCTGTCTTTTTATGTTACTTGTGATCAAACTAAGTACAATTAGCAAGCACTTTAAATGACTGGTTACCACAACGGTATCCAGGAAGTACTTAGGGCACTCTATCGCCAGACAGCGAAGACCGCAGAACGAGGATAACACACGGACACCAATCACAGGTAACAAATCACAATGCAAGATGTGGACTGACCATTACATGTTAATGAGACCTAAGAGAATGGATCTAGCCAATTAGTGTGCTGTAAGTGAACCTTATAGAACCACAAATACCAATCCTTGTGGCCGATGTATGTGCCTGGGACATAAATCGTAAATCATTCTTCAACAGGACTGATACTCATCCTGTGTATATTTTTACCATAGGAAGGAGTAGGCTTTGGGTATGGCATATTTTCAGATCAGATTGTACCCTGGACTGACTTGAATGTTGTCAGAAATCTCACCTTTCTTGCTGATCAAAATGATCCACTGACACAATTTACAAGAGAAAGGCTAGGCCGTCTCATATTGTCCCCTTACGAGTTGGCATCCTACTCCAGAGTATCAGACTGCGCTTCCCACTGTTTAAATGTGATATCCACGACGTGTCTCAGCTTCAACTATGATTTCGGAACCAGTGGTACTTGCGAGATACTCCTGGGTATAGAAGGGACTGCTGCAGAGCTACATGAGGTACGAAACACGTCACGGCCTTCCGCATTTCCTTTACCTGTTTCAGACAATTTAACTCTAACAGGACACTTGTCATAACGCGGACAAAACCCATTGGCCATTCATCTTACATTGCATATTGATGCATGAATACATACATTAATGCATGTGTGCTTGCTTGCGCATATAGTGCTACGTACGTGCACACATACATACGTACGTACATACATACATACATACATACATACATACATACATACATACATACATACATACATACATACATACATACATACATACATTTTACCTAATATACTCCAATGACCTCAGCAGAGTGCACCGTATTTTCAGTAACGAGCATTCGCTCGGTTGCGGCTACTCTCCAGACTGAGGGAAGCAGACATGCAGTTTTAGAAAGGGTCACACATTTTACACTACAACATAGAACGAACACGGTGGAGCAACTCAAGGCCATTTGAATTAGAGCTTACTGAACGATACAATTTTGGAAAAACCTAAGAAAAGTATATTCTTGAATAATGTTTGCAATCATCACTAGTTGACCAAAATACGATCTTCTGCTTGAAATTCAGTCGGGACGGTTTCATTATTATGAAAAGCTCGGTGTTGGACATTCATTTGAGTTCAATCATGAAGACTTGTCTCTCCGGCATGGCGATGTCTACTACATGCAACTGCAGGTGGTGAATGAGCTAGGTTAGTAAATGTAGATAACTGTATTATTTTTTGACATGTCTTGAAATCAAAATCCTTGAAAATGTTCAACGTTTAAAGATATGCACGTGTATTGGACTTTAAATAAAACAAGATCGAATAAGGTCGTAACACTATTACGATGGTAATACTTCATTGTAAGTCTCCGCATCGTTAGATCCTTGCTCTGCATAACATTGCAATTGTGTGGAAGACAAAATCAAATTTTTTATTAGAAGACTCGTTTACAAGACAGCAGTACGAATTAACAACCGTATGCTTTCAGTATTTTCCCCATAATCCCCGCCATATTACACATGTAAAGGTGTACCAAAGTTTTTAATTTTCATTTTGTTTTTAGGCTATGAAAACATCATATCGTCAGAGCCAATAATTGCAGATTTCAGTCCACCCGGTCCGGGTATCATTGAAAATGCGTCGATCGACCAGGTTTCAAACGAGCCTTGCTCAAGTTTCGTACCAGATGAGTGGACATTTAGATGTGTTACACCAACTGAACTCGCCAATTACAGGTATTTGTAACAATAGGTCGGGAACAGAAAATTATACGTGAACAGGACCTATGGAGGTATTGCAAACGAAGTGGGTGCCGCAAACGTACGATAGTTTCTTCGACTGAGCCTTGTTTCGTACTACTTGAATGTTTGAAACGTTTAAACGTGTATATCGATTATTTTACAGAGTTATCGTCGACGGACCAGGCTCAGCTACAGTATTTAATGGACACACCCCGTATGTTGATCTGCTGTATACAAGGACAAATACGTTTGTATCTGGTAATTGTTGATACCTTCGCTATATCTCTTTCATGACCTTGTTTACTGACATTATATTAAATTTTACAAAATAATGGATGGAAAGAGAAAACACGAAAACCCATAATGTCATGTTCAGTTGTGTTCTGTCATGTAATGTCATGCCAAGTCACGTTATGTTACGCAATGCGAATATAGGATTTCGTATTTTTATGAAATAGTTCGTTTTATGAAGTGATATCTTGTACAGAAACTATCCCGATTACAGAATATGTTTTCAACTTTGTGTTCAATGTCGTAAATTATTAGTAATATGGTGTCTTATTGTAGCAAACTGGGACGGTTTCCACGACAACGAAACTGGTATCTATGGTTACACTTGGACTATCGGTACAAAGCCATGTCTAGACGATATTCATCCACACAAAGACCCACATTCCCATTTATTTGACGAAAGTGAGTGGACACATATGGGACTGGCGGATTCATTTGAAGAAGAACTAGTGGGTAAGTTGTTGCTGTCCATATACAAGACGCTACGTCTAACTTTTCATGAGCATTTCTTTGTATGCCGAGGAAAACATATTTTCGGACGAGACCGAGCCCTTAGGGAAAGCAAACGTATACTCTTTCCTGGAAAGGGCAGCCAATATGTGTACTGTGACGCACTTCGCACTTTCACAATGAAAACTTGTATATTTCTACTATCGCTCGTCTCGGTCGCACACGACACAAATGCTTTCGTGCGCGTTCTAAAATACACGCATGCGTAACGGTGCTTTCAAACTTACCTGGTTGACAGTTTTTGAACTTGAAACTGTAAACCGGTAATTGGTTCTTTGCATCATGCACATGCGCCAAAATAATGCACACTCCGTTTCCGTAAATTAACGAATCGCGACAGAGTGTATGGGCGAGGTTTGTAGTAAAAAATGTAGTCTCATTTTGGCTAAGAGAAATATTAACAAAATTCAGGCTCAGTAGCCATAAACTTTACATAGAAACTGGAAGAAAATCTAAAACCCCCATCCATGAAAGAATTTGCAAAAGATGTCCATATAATCACATTGAAGACGAGATTGGTTTCTTATTTAATTTTGAATACTATAAATCAGAACGAAATACATTATACAATACTATTCAGTCAGTACACCCAAAATTCCAATCATTATCACATAACAGTCAATTAGAATTCATGAGTAATAACAAGAAACTATACATTCCCATAGCAATGTACATTAACAAGTGCTTACAACTGAGAGATCAATAACAAACAACAACAATCACAAACAGATATTCTTTCCAGTTTGTCTTCTATTTATGTACGTACTTTTATTTTTGTTGGTTTTGTTTGTTTGTTTTTTTTTGCTACTCATGGTATAGCTTCTTTGAGGGCTCTATGTATGACGATGTTTACCCTTTCCTTATGGCAAAGAGTGTCAATAAAGTTTTTATTGATTTATTTATTTACTAAACCTATATTAGTCGCATGTTTGTAGCAATACCGTAAAGCGTATCAGTTTGCTTGTTCATCATTCCTCATCCTCTCTTTTACTTAACTAACAAATTATTTTGATTTTTACTTTCAAACATGCTTGTGTTCATCTTAGATGGCAAGTATCACGTGTCAGTCAGAGCGATAAATAAGGTTGATTTCGGTGGTCCCATGGCGACAAAGGTGTGTCACTCCGTTCCGTACACAATTGATCGATCTCCTCCAATCGTGCATGACATCACCGTTCTCGGATATGATGAAGATGACTGTATGATCACAGCCTCGTACAATGTAAAGTAAGAGAAACATAATTATCTCTTAAGAAATAGGTTATATGTTCACTTGTGACTTTCCTCTCTATTGTATTTCTGTCAAGTGATAGTAATCTGTTGTACATTATACGCGAATTTCAGTGATGTCGATTACCAAGTTAAAGCTACATGGTCGCTGCAAAGTTTTACTTATTCATACATAGGATCAAAATATGCCAACGCATTTTGGGCACCTTCTCTCAGAGGCAAATCAGTGTCTTACGTCGTCACATGTATGTGTGTATGTGTTCGTCCGTAGATACATGTATACTTGTTGCAGTAGTAACTTAAACCCTTGGACAAAATATTTGCAATTTGATACTTGGCATGTTATGGAAAGGCAAAGGTCTGATGAAATAATGATGGGCATGGTCTGCATAATTATTATATTTAGATAATAATAATTACTATATTTAGACTGTTTTACTTTTTGTAGTGTAAATAAATTATTTATACCAATAGTTATCAGTTTTTTATTCGTTCGCTGACGTAAATTCTGTCAAAAGTAACAACGTATCAAATCCCTCATCCCTTAGTTTTGAATATTGTTCGAGCATTATCGAAGCAGGTGTTCGATTTGCAATAAAAGTTATATCAATCACAAACATTGGCATTTTCAAGAAGAAAATAAGTGCTGCAATGCTTTTAATTATCTGATACATAATTCCATAAATATATGTTGATGGAGGGTCATGGTACAGTTGTAATAGGCCACGTGATATATTATTATACATAACTTGCCATATTAGATTCCCCGTGCCAAAATGGCTCCTGGGTGAGTTATCCGTAGCAACATTTCAGCTAACAACACAAAAAGTTTAGTTTTATACGCCATCAGGCGTTTGTTAATGTCCGTGATTACATACCTACGCAATGGCTGTTACCTACCAATGAGCAACATGTTAAACATTAAGTGTTTCGGTTGACTTTCAGTGACGATTTATCCCACATCCGGGAAATCAGTTTTGGTCTTGGGAAGAGTCCTAGGGATGTTTACATGTTGGACTGGCAGAGCGAAGGCAACATTAATCACATCTCATATTCGTTTTGCATTCCTGACGGTGTGCCAGCCTGGGTTAAAATAAGAGCAATGAATCACGGTAAGATAAATCTGGTCATTCTTCATTCCATTAGATGTTGGAACAGGTCCATTCAAGCATGACCATCTGAGGTACATCATTGATAAAATTCTGTCATAATCATTACGTAGTCATTATTTCATCGGACCAGATAAAAATAAATATTTTTTTACAAGTTTATTTAAAATTATTTTCAATGCAGTGGAACTAACCACCGTCGGGCACGCAGTCTTCCCGATTGTTGTCGACACAAGCCCTCCCATTCAAGGAGAAGTATTTGACGGAACAATACTTGATCACGACATTGACTTCCAGTCCTCACCGGACGAGTTATGCGTCAGCTGGAAGGGTTTCTATGATGAAGAAAGCGGTATAGGTATGATTCAATATCGATAGTAATTGCTCTGTTTGTTTTTTATCCTGCTGTGAAGATTTGACGACTACAATTTGCAATAGTCGCCTTATGATATGTATTGTATTAGGGGGAAATCTGATAACCATTGTCTGAACGTGAACCCGTCTATTGCTTATTATTTCCTTGTTTATCTTGCCTTGTTTGATTTCCTGCCAGAGAAATATGTATGGTACGCTGGCGCCTCTCCGGGAAGCAACGATACTGTTCCTAACACGGAACTGAGTCACTCCGACTTCAGAGCGTGTAAAAGTGACTTGCAGCTAACCCATAACGAAAGGTATTACTCGACTATTGTTGCGTTCAATGCAGGCCACAGGAAGTTAAGTACAGGTGTCACAACAAATGGTGGTACGTTATAACATGCACATGCTTCACCTCTACTTACTATGGTTATATTTTATCCTGACGTTACACTGTAGCTTCAATAGGATCATTTAGTGCATGTCAAAGAATTACACTCCAAATCTCGCATTTCAGTATATATTTACCTTGATTCTGCCGAAGAAATAAACCAAAGAGAACGTATGTTCATGAGAATGATAACGTACTGTAGTCCGCCTCGCATCATAATGATGCACAAACAGCGCCATAATTGCAGGGTACAGCACAGTCGCTTGTGGTCACTGGGATGGCGAAAGCCGCAGTAAACACTAGAAAGAGAGAAGTTCGGGAACAAAATGGCCGCAATACACACATCGCCGAGTTCGCAAAAACGCACACTGTTCACTGCACACTATTCAATAAATTAGCATCGACGTCCTTCACTACATCTCTAAATTCTTATCTACTCTCCTTTTTACGTCAAAATTGACCTTCTGTGCTTTTTGAGGTACGATTTTCGAGGGGGACTTTCTAATTCAAGTTTCCGTACATTCATTACCTCAATCAACATACCCAATTAATGTTTAAAGTGATTGCGGACTGATAGTAGATGGCCAATCACAGCACCGCCACTTTCAACTGTACTCACGCTTTAGTTGTAGGAAATTAAAATTCTGTTAATTCCGAACTTCCTCTCTTTCTGATGTTTATAGGCGGCAGCTCTTGCCATGTATGGAAACACGACTCTAGGCTGCACTAAACGAAGAAATGTTCAAAATACCTGACTCTCTCTTTCGGACGCAAAATGGTTGATGTGTTTTGTCTGTTAGCTTTGCGGCTTTTGCTTTGTGCTGTATTTATCTTTCTACTCGTCTTTTGATCCCTGACAGTGTTAATTGACACGACATCTCCAGTAGCCGGTTGGATCAAGGATGGTTTGGAAGAACACGACATGATGTATTCACCAGTCGCGACGACCGTATCTGCTTCTTGGAATAATTTTTCTGATCCGGAGTCCCTTATAGGCGAATACGTTATAGAAATATGGCGAGAAAATCGTGAGAATGGTAATAAGCATGTTTATTTTGTCGCATGTTTAATGTGCTGATGGTGATTTAATTCTTAGATTAACCACATACCATTTTCCCTTGATCTACTGAAATGCAAATGTTTCACGGACACGAGAGCCCTTGCAGACATAGGTAACTACAATTGTACGTTTCTTTAACATTACAGTTTCACTTGTCATGAGTTGCTGATCGATACGCCATTGCATTAAATTGATGGTATTGTTACGTCTCTTCCACATGATGAATATGTAATATATACAAATGTCCCACTGTACTCAGGAAATGACTGAACGTGGAGACTTTCCAAAATTGAAGTTTGCATAAATTTTGTTATATGTAAAAGGGAAGGCTTTCGGTAATAGAGCAATGACACTTATGCCTATTATGATATCTCCAGAAAATCCATCACAGGCTGAAAATATTTACACCAGAAGATCTTTGCCTGCCGAAACCGATGCTATAAATTGGCACCATTTTCATCTCAATCATGGTGACTATGTATACACCGAGATCGAAGCAAGAAATAACGCCCTCAAAGGAACGAAATTAGCTTCTAGCGGATTCATTGTAGATATGACTGAGCCAAGTTTCAACTTTCTTGGCGACGGTAACACACTGAAGGTTGATATAAGCTATACCGTGAGTGATACAATATTTATTTGACTCTCTAATGCTAAACTGGATGCCATTTTGATAGCAAACAACTTGCGAATGGATTTTTCAATAGTGAGGGTGAAAAGTCACCTGCTCAACCGTCAAACTTGACATATAATTCTAGACTGAAGTGGATTGCCTCAGATATGAATTTTTTCTTAAATTTATTGACGTATGAAAAATAATATAATGAAATGAAATAATAATGAATGAAAAATAATATATTGTTTTCATCCAGGAAAGTTTAACTCAACTATCTGCTAACTGGGACTGTAAGGATCATGAATCCGGAGTGGAACACTACAAAGTTACAATATACCACACTTATGGAGGATCGAGAAAACAATTTTATCCAAACAATGGGTAAATACAAACACATATAGTTTGAACAGATATTTTTCTGTTTTGTATGTGAACGAATACGTTTTCTCGTTTGAAGGAAATTCAAGCAATTCTTTGTAACGTGCACGATACAAATACGATTGGATGGTTTAGGGTCACACGTACCAATAATGGTTGTCTATACCATATAAATATGGATGATTATATTAAATCGGCAATCACCCAAACTACCTCCGTCAATATATATCTCGATCTCTTACATTGTTGGGTTTTTTTTGCAGTAAATCCCACGAAATAGTCGACAGTGACACAGTTGTATGGCACTCCCCGTCCACTCTGCAACTTATCAATGGAGGCTTCTATAGTATTCGTGTATCGGCGGTCAACGGAGCAGGTCTTGGAAGTGTTCGAGATACTAGTGGTGTAACTGTTGATTCAACCCCTCCTCA
>LD344285.1:154438-171844 GCA_001465055.1 Ptychodera flava | reverse complement strand
AGAGAGAGAGAGAGTATGTATGTATGTATGTATGTATGTATGTATGTATGTATGTATGTATGTATGTATGTATGTATGTATGTATGTGTTTAACGACATACTATGTGGACAATGAAAGCGAACAGACGGAATTAAGATATGCTAGCATATGCTATGTTATTTCTTAAAATTTCTACATGTCTATAGATGTTGCAGATAAGCATAGGGATGTTGACAGCTGACGAAGAGGAGGAGCTCATTGATGGTTACGTCATGCAAACAGACACAGAAGGCATCAGGGCATACTGGGAAGCCGTAGACTTTGAAAGTGGCATATTTGCATATTGGATTGGTATCGGAACCACTGCTGGTAAGCAAAGTGCACATTTTGCAAATTAAACAGGCTGTGATTTTAATTTCAGATGAATGAAAAATAGTTAATAGATAAATTTCGGCCATTCCATTCAATTTTATGCCTGCTTTCGTTACTGAGCCGTGTGATTTCTAATGATTAATCTTTCAGGATCAACTGATGTACGAAACTTTACAAAGTATGACACAGCTAAAGGCGGTTACATTGACGGATTGACTTTGAAGAAGTTTAGTGACTCTAAGGAAGAAAATCCTGGAACTGTATACTTTTTAGCATGTAAGGCAGAAAATGGTGCTGGTGCGGAATCAGAAGTGATGGTTTCAAGGTAAGGGCAACAAAATTGCCCTAAAAAGAGGCTGAGTCTTATATATGCATACGGAACCTCGACATGTATGTTTCTGTGTGCAAAGTAGATACTTTACGAGTTTACCTAGTTTCTAAACAAACAATTTATCAGTTTTAAAGTATAATTCAAATCAGGCTTTGCTGTTACTCTTCAATATTGTTCTTCCAGTGGTATCAAGATTGTGGCAGCTGACAAGGTCGGTTTCGTAACTGATGGCCCTGAAGTCGAGACGAATGATGAAATGGAGCAAATGGCTGTAGACATAGACTACCAAAAAGAGATTGGCACAGTCACTGCGCAGTTTACTGGTTTTGAAAGTGAACAGCATGGGATTGTTCACTATGAGTGGGCCGTTGGAACAACTCCAAGATCTGACGACGTTCAGCCTTATATCAGTGATGGTATCGTCACAAATGACACCGGATATCATGCTGGCGAGGGTAAGTTTACTTTAATTCTACGGGTTCGAATAATGTTATTCTTCGACACATACTTTCGTAGACATTGTGCAAATCTTGCGTTATGTCAAGTACAGTACAGACATTAAGTTTTATCGCGTGTCTTTCACGATTGGTAATTCAGTATTTTAATAATGATTTGTAAGACCGATTCCGTGCATCGGAAACAGATGAACATCCCTTGTTCGGCAAAAGTGTAGTTTGGTATTTATCTGACCACACGCTAGTGCATGCTATTCATTTTTATGCATCTATGAAATATAGTACGAGTTGGTTATAGTTTGAAATCTAGCTGTCGCAATAGCACCACTCGTGAAGCTTGTCAGTATCTTATTAAATTCGTAACTTGAAGATTGATATGTTCCCGGAAAGTTGACACTACTCTTAAAAAGATGATCAGAATTTAATTTCGAGAACTGGTAAAATATGTGACAGTGAGCTTTTTTAAATTTAAGTTTCTTTGTTTGGAGAGATATTAAGCTTTAAGAACGCATTACTGGGATTATCATACACCTGTGTCTGTGACCTATGGAGTTTCGTCATACAGTCATCATATACGTTTCGGGTATTAGAGGACGCGGAGGTGTCTAATAAATTTGACGAGGAGTACAATAACTGTACATGTAGGTGTTATTGGACGCTATTTGACCTTTGACATTTTAACATGTTTATATCAATACGGAGAAAACAATATAAGATGTTACAATCTTTTCAAAAACATATACATTTAAACATTGAGTACTCCACGCAGCAAATAATTGTCAGTCAAAACCCGTTGAGTGAAATTGTGCTACAATTTCCATCACAGGCACACTATGCTGTGCGGGTTAAAATTTCGTTTTGCCGCGCATTTACTAGCGGACACTATGACGAGTTCCCAGTCTGCTCATAGGGGATCGCACAAAAATCCGTCCCCAGAGATAGGGATGGGAGTAGGGGTGTCTAAGCACAAGGTTCTTATTGCTATGGTTTATTTTATTTTGATACCTTTGACTATGATATGTATTGCTAATGAAGATTTATACTGCCAACCTTTCTTTGCAGTTTTGGTGTCTTTGTCGTACGTTAGCACTTGTTTTGTAACGATTTCTTTTCCTCCTTCGCCGTGCCACACGGGCACACCAGCAAGTTATAACTGAAGGTTATACCTTGCTGGTGCGTTGTTGTTGACTTTTCCAAAGTTAATCCGGTGATAATCTGGTGAAAGCGTCCACAGATTAGTAATTTACCTTGCTTACTTTGGCGAATTAGGCACTCAAACTCATCAGATAATACAGTAAATTACTACCCTTGCTTGCTTTGGCGAATTAGGCAATCAAACTAGTCAGATATAAATAGACGCAACACATTGACAAAATATCAAAGGCCAATACGAAAAAAGAATCAAATCGTTACAAAACCAGTGCTAACATAAGACAAAGACACCAAGGCTGCAAAGAAAGGTTGGTGGTATAAATCTTCATTGGCAATACATATCATACTCAAACATATTAAAGTAAAATATACCATAGCAAGAAGAACCTTGTCCTGAGACCAAGACACCCCTACCCCCACCCCTTTTCCTTGGGACGGACTATGACGGACAATCCCCTATGGTCTGCTCCCGATCGCGCGACACTGTGTGCGACATTAAGTGCGCCCTCAAAACACTTTAGTGTTGACTTTTCTGGTAAAATTGGTCTTAAAAGATGTCTAGTAATAACATTATGTACAAGGTCTCGGAATTAATATCCCTGTACATCGTAACATGACGCTTCAGTATTGTCCGGAACGCGTAGCGTCTCGGACAATACCTAAGCCGCACGACACAAATTCCGGTATTTTGTGAATAACCTTGTATCAATAATGAAACTTAAGAATTAAGTTATTGATACCTTCAGGCATAAGTAGTTCAGGAACTGCGCAGTCTCTGCTGCCTCTCGTTCCTGGCACACGTTACTTTGCAACAATAAGAGCAATCACTGGTGCTGGAAATGTACTGGATTCATCATCAGACGGATTCACTGTTGACATTACTGCTCCAGACATCAGCATCGATATTTTGGAGGGAAGAAATGAGAGTGACACGGCAACGGATGCTACTAAGTATCAGGTAATTATAATAACCCATTTTGGGTAACATTTACTTATAATAACCCATTTTGGGTAACATTTACTATCTATAAGTCAAATTGGGCAGGTACTGTGCAGATAAAGAGGGTCTACGTTAGACATCCATTACCCTTTAATTTTTTACCTTAATTTCTCTAAAAATAGTCCATTGCCAAGTTGCTGTTATGTTACTCCATCGACTGACATGTGAGGTCGAGTGCCAAATACTAACCAAGTGGGAGCCTTACAGTAGCTTTACATTACAGAATTTCCAGTTTTCAACCTTTTGACTTATCTATCCATGCCATATGATGGCTATCACGTCACTGGCTTGACAGCGAAAGCTTTATTGTTAATTTAGTATGTATTTCGACGGTTTAACGATTAAAGTGTTATGATTGGAGGAACAATCCGTCGCACTTGCGGCCAGTCGATATTCCAATTATTCATTAAAATAGAAAATCGAGATTGGGCTAAAAATCTTTTTTTTTTTCACTTTGATGAAGCGCTTTTTGGGCCTTTTCGACGTGAACAAGTTTCTAACACTTGTAAAATTATGAGAAATTGGTAAAAACCCTTTTGAGGATGGTGCTTTGCGGCCAGTCAGTGTTTCATTCACAAACGTCATCGTAAATTCTAGTTATCTTAGAAACGTGTGACCATTTTCACATATGTTAGATAACTCTGTGCAGTGTGGTGTTCACCTTTCAAAACTGCAAATGGGACTTGGCAACTGCAACCTAATTTCCAATTAGCAATTTACCCATTTTCTATTTAATTTTTGGCGTGGTCTATGCTAAGGAGAGGCGGAGCACGTGATGAGTTATCATGACATCTAGATTGGTACATGTCCGAGCATTCCCGTGAATATTACGATTAGGTTAATCTTAATTTCATGGGTGTTTGAATTGATCGTTACATTTCTGGCAGTTCGCAACCTCATAATGATTCAGCCTATTCCTATACTTTTTCTGGAAGTATTTCTGATAGAAATGAAAAGATTGACATGAATGAATTGTTCATTTTCTCCACCCGTTAGCATGCCCATCCAACTACTCTGGTGGCAAAATTGATATATAAAGTTGATCAACGCTCCGCGGTCTATCACTCCGGTACAATTCCAGCGCTCTTTGTGTACCTTGCTACCGTGACGAGGGAACCAATAAATGTTACTTATGTCAGAATATTAATGTAAACAGTTTTATTTGGTTAAAGGAAGGTATCCTATCTTGAAATATCAAGGTCAAGATATTCAACATCGGAACTGCTAAGTTTTACACCTTGAGTTCTTGCTGCTATACTTCTGGTTTACGTTGAACCGTTGGCTGTCTATATTGAGTTACCAACACTCAGCTATAATCATCTGTTGACCGGTAATACTAGCCGACCACAAAAAAATTCAACTCTACGAAAGTTGAAATATTGTCTGGTGGTAGGTCAGTAGACATCAAATAACACCACCGCCCATTTGCATTATTGATTACAAATAAGGTTGGCCGCAAAACATGTCATTCTTAATTCAGAAATAGAATGCTAACACAGCAAATTCAAGATCGAAATTTGGTCCAATTTTAATGTAAATGGTCAAGTGAACCGATGAAGTAATGAAATTTGCCCATATTTCGACTTTCATTTTCTGATTTCAGGGTGAAAAATGGTTGGCCGAATAATGTCATGGATTATCCTCACACTTGCTTTTTACCTGTCTCTCACACTTTAGCTTGAGGCAAAATCTAATATATATAGAAAAGGGCTAAAATGCGCTTCATCTGCTGGCCTAAAATATTTGAAATTTGATAACTAACCTTTATTCTATTTTCTAATTGAATACCTAAATTAGAAAATAGATTGGCTACAAAGTGCCACGGATTACTGGGAAACTATTAACTGATGCATTTTCAACATTGATTTACTTTTGGGGAGTCAGCTTCCGGGTTAAATACTTGCGCAGTAATTCAACGGCAGAGCATACCCTCGTCCTTGTCATCACCCGGTTACTAGGACATGTTTAAGCTCTAGGGTAGCAGGAATGCAACGCGATGTGATATATCTGACCAAATTTCACCATTGAATTATCACTGTTCAACTTGCACCGTCTAATCATTAGGCCAACGCTATTGTGTGATAGTAACGTCGCCAGATTGGTCCGTCGAAAGATGCAAACATCAATGTGATAAAGGGAAAAATAAAGTAAAAAACGCAAGTGATAGTTAAGATCTAAGTGAAAATAAAAATGAGGATAAACGTAATTTTGGAAACAAAAATAAAAATGATATCAGAACATAGATAAAAATGAAAATGTGAGTAACTATTGAAATCATTTCCAACTTGATTACTTTGATATTCAAAAATTACAAAATTTTATTTTATATGGGGAATCTGGTTTCTACATTTGGTCGTAAAATCGATGGATCACATGGCAGGATGCGCCTTTCAGTGATGTAATTTTTTCAATTTTGAAGGATTTTCTGTCACTGAAGCATATGGTTGTTATTTGCAAAACCAACCCAAACATTTGGAGTGAAAACTGTAAGAGAGGCATGCAATCAATACGTTACAGCCAAAACAAGAGACTATGTACCCTCGAGGACGGTGTACATTTGGCCTCCTGACGTCAGCCAAACGGCCACCTGCCCTCGGGCACACAGTCCCTTTTAATGCTACAATATATAATCTGGTCAAATTTTTAAATATCTGTTTAGAAATCAGAGCAGACGATTGAGTCATCGTGGACCATTTTCGAGGAAGAAAGCGAAATACTCCACACGCAGTTCTGTTACGGCAGTTTCCCTGGTTCATCTGACATTTTTAATTGCACTGATACTAGCGGCATTGATCAAACACTGAGTTCCATGGTGGAGCCAAATGTACAGGGTCTACCAAATATACTGACGCTTAGGACAATCAATCAGGTATAAATCCACCTTGTGTTAGAGTGATCACATTTCAACCATTGAACTATGTGAAGTTGACCTTCCCTCGATTATTGCATACAGAAATTTATCAGAGTTTCTTTTTATTTACCTAAAGAATATGCACATAGGATGTTGTTGTGTTCGTTTGTTGATTCGCGCACAAAGAAAAGTTAAATGCTGAATATATAAGTCATATGGCGTTGTAGATATTCCCTTTCAACTTGGCCATAAACAGCCAGTACATTTGGAATAAAGCATGTATATCATTGTCCTCGTCATCAATATGAACAGGTTGGACTAACAGCAGAAGCACACTCTGACGGCATTACTGTCGACACAACGCCACCAACGGCGGGCAGCATCAGCTGTCCTCAATCGTTAAAAACCAAAGATGATCTGATATGTTCGTGGGACAACTTCAACGACAAGGAGAGTGGAATAGCACACTACAAAATTGCAGTGGGTTTTGCCGAGGGTGACGACGCTGTCTACCCTTTCACAGTAGTTGATTCATCTCTTCACGAGTACAAAGTGAACGGTAGGTTGTTGGGATGTATCTTTACTGACAATTTCGGGACCGCTTAGTTTCTTCGACCCAGGGGGACGGGGGTCGATTCTTAGCTGAGCCCCAAAACAAAAACGCTGTGACTCCAGTTCCAACTTTTCAAGAACAGGGTAACCTCCCAATTGAGCTAAAAGCAACAAAAGGTTATATATATATATATATATATATATATATATATATATATATATATATATATATATATATATATATATATATATATATATATATTTAGGTAAATTGCAAAACTATTGAGGTAAACTGAAAATGACGGCCAATTGCCTGTAGTACTGAATAAAATATCATCTCGTATCTTATCATTGTAAAGTTTAAATAATGTACTTGAATGTGCTGTGAATATATATCATAATTGTTGTGCATGAACAGATGTCTATTACTTATACCGAAGACAGAGCAGCAGCAAATTAAAAACTTAGTGAGTAATTATACTGTTACCAGCCCTTCATGTCAGGTCTTACGAGCCCATGATTTGCTCTCTGAAAGTCGGTTACTTTTTACATTTGTCACTAAAGCTTAATATTCAAGGACAGTAGGTGCCCCTTTTGTGAATTTTCATGATTTTTATTACACAATTTAACGACAGAAATGCTTGATTTCAGTTTGTTAAGGTATTACGCATATATATGTATGTACAGTGTTGCGTTATTGCCACCTCATGAATTCTGGTCTTGTCTGAAAATTCACTTTTTGCCTACACATATGCGAGCTATTAAAACAAGCTTAACGCAGTGAATTGCAACATATCTTTAATCCTTTTACCGTCATAATGGACCTCTTCAAATGAAAATGAGTGGGAAATGTTCAGACAGTATAAGACACTGTGGTGGATGTTAAAGAACAAAACAAAACAAAAAGTTGCATTGTCATAAATTACACTAACTCCCCTCCCCCTTAAAGCAGAACTGAGACAAGACCAGTTTAACTCTTGTCTTTTTATATACATTATATATTATTATATATACATTTTCGGTGACTATGCTTTATTTCACTTCTGTGAAATCGCACTTTAAAACTTGCCCTAAATCTAGCTTCCAGGGTATTGAATATGAAGTTTTCTATCTTTGTTTTTCCTGTTACCTTTTTAATGACAGTTTCAGAAAATTTATAGAAGAAACTATCACTACCACTAGTATTAACAAAGTAGAATCAAGCCCTTACCAAACCCACGGACAGGAGCAAGGAAAATACATGCGGATTGCCCTTTCGCTTGGTTCCATTTACATCTCCTGGCCTGAGACGTCCTAAAACGCTTGTCTTATAAGTTGTATCGGATCTGTAGCGTTTCTGAGAGGACATGTTCTGATATAGTGAAAGCCACAAAAACAGTCTTTGACAAAAAGTTCCTTTGGTTAAGTATCATTTTATCCATGAAAAGAACACTCTTTATGCGAACAGAGTGAAACATGTTTTCCTCTCAGGTCCATTAATGAGAGTTGAAAGTCCTGGTATTTTTTTCTTTTTAAAATATATCACTGTATCAGTGCATTATGAAATATATTGTGCAAGATCATGTTGCATTCTCACTGTAAGAACAACTAGAAAAAAGTCAAGGATCACGTATTCGTCATGCTTTGTATATAAATTGCAGAACTCAGTATGATAAGTACATTTTCCAAACCAAGGGATGCGCTAAAAACTGCATTTAAATGATGCAATTCGTCGCTTATATGGTGTATTTTACGGAATAATGGGCCCATG
Source organism: Ptychodera flava (assembly GCA_001465055.1). NCBI lineage: Eukaryota > Metazoa > Hemichordata > Enteropneusta > Ptychoderidae > Ptychodera > Ptychodera flava. The sequence continues at coordinate 163,401 of LD344285.1, read as the reverse complement.
GCTGACACCTCTCCCCCTGGATTCAACCCCAGGCCGAAGAAACTGATCGTCCCTTAATATGACAAAATTATCGAATCGGGTCAAAGTAACAGACTACACTGATTTCTAAACAAAATTGGTTTTCGTTTATTCTTTTTCGAAAATAATTTGTCCGTCAGCCTGTCAACGTCAGTTGTTTCTTCATTTGACCTCGAATGTATGATAATAGTGTTGAGTAATTTTAAAGATCTGCAAAAGAGTGCATCTCAATGACCGTTAGTTGGTTTGTTGGCTTCAAAGGTGCACTGAGCGATTATTTTCGTCATCACCAACGTTCTTGGTACATACATTGCAGGTCCGTTTCTCAGTGCTCAACATTACGTAACACTGGTAGTAACAAACAATGCTGGTGGTGAAACAATAAGTTACTCCGAGGCAGTTTACGTGGACGACACTCCACCTATTCCAGGCAAAGTTGTACACTTGGACGGCGTAGATGAAGTGGATTACAGTGGGAGCGCGTACCTAAATAGTTATACACCTGAAAGCAACGGTATGTCAAAAAGGCAAACTCGATCAACGTTTTGTTTTATACACAAGCTTGAAGTTCGTTCTACATAAGAAGTAACAGAAGAGTTATAATACCTTCAACATTCATCATAATGATTTGTAAACATTGATATGATGGAAATTTTGAAATTTGTAATTTTCAGACCTTTCTAAGAATGATGCAGTCTGCCAGAAGTCAGTAGACCGATTATTTGTTGCATGGGAAGAGTTCCACGATCCAGAGAGTCTTATTACGGGGTAAGTGTCCCCGTTCCATAAAATGCTAACTTATGACTGACCTGCTTACCTATTGCAATCCTCTGCCTTTTACGAAAACTGCATTACTTTCAAGTTCGTATTGTAAACTCGTTGCCCATATCAGGAACTTTGGGAATTATTATTCAACTGTACAGTAAATATGCCTCGAACCTAGCATTAAGCCACGTATTCCTACGAGATGAATTAAAATACTGGCTGTATTTTTTCTTATGGTAACTATAGTTTGTCAGTGTCCATTGTGTGTCCTTACTTTTAGAACTTCGTAAAGTAATAGGTAGCAAACTCAATAACTTTAAATTAATAATTTTTAAAATCTTCAGGTCAGTGGTGTAGTATTCGTAAACGTTTCTTGAAGCAACATGCTCATAACTGCACTTTATGTTAAATTGATTCTCTTACTGTTACAGATACCAAGTGGCAGTCGGTACAAACCCGGGAACAACGGACATTTTAGACTTCGTAGAGGTCGATTTATCTTCCAGTACAGCAATACATCTGATCGACCAGATTGATTTGTACGACGTCAGACAGGCGTTTGTATCTGTTCGCGGACACAATCTGGCCGGGATGCACACCACAGCGGTATCAAACGGCATTTATATCAGTAGCGTCAGCGCTGGCCTGCCTCCACTACATGGGACTTACGTCTGGGATGGAGGAAAGGACGGTGATGTGTAAGTAATGTCAGGATTTTGTGAAGGCTTTAATTTAGTGTGATTTATAGCATGATTGTCAAACAAACAAAGGCAATGCAACTGTTCATGAAGCGATTACTTTTCTACAAAATAACTTTCCACAGTAATACATATGACACGTGGCATCGATTACAAACCCTACCTGATATATACGAACGACGGGTAAGCTGAGGTTTCCAAATGAAAAGGTGTTTGCCGATGACCTTCATTGACGAATTTTCGATCGAATAATGAACAGAAATTAACCGGTGAACCGGTGATTTATTAGGATCGTCAATGCTAAGATGACATTGGAAATATTGTAATTATCTCAGAGATGTCTAAGTAGTTCATAAGTTATAAAGTTCCTAAATTCCGAATGATCCAAAACAACACAACAGGGACACTTCTTTTTATTGTTAATTTTTTAGGAAACTTTTCTAGCTATCAATTAAGACGCTCATGCTGTACTTTGATATTGGAGAGCATGTTGTACCATTCAAATGAACTAAGGGCAAAAATAGTAATAATGACTACCGACCCTTGTCACTTACCTTCATTATGATGCAATATCTGGAAAGAATCCTTCGGAACCATAATAGTTTCTCAAACGTTATCGTGACAAGACCCTCCACAATTTGCTAACCATCAACATACGAGTACTTGGTGCGATGCAGCCCTTTGTCTTCGATCTGTCGCTTCATGAGAAATTAAGATACATGTTTTCTGGTGAACAGGTGAACATTTTCTCCAAATTCCTGTATGACATGTCTTTTTAATTAAGAGCAGCAATATTTTATCCGTCTGTTGATTTTGAACAAAAGATGTATTTGAACTTTAAATCATGGGAGACAGTCAATCCGAGTGAGTCATAGGCCGAACAGTCGGCTGGGGTTTCATATCATTCATTTATAACTGAAGGATTTATATAAAAATTCATTCATTCCTTAATGTAAACTAATAATATATATATATTCTTAGTAAGCTGCATAAATTAGTCTATCAGGGACACATTATTTGGTTGAAAGGGCGATACATAACCGAATCTTTCCGATACTTGATCTCCTATTAAATCTACAGAGACTTCCAAGATAGCAACGAAGTGTTGGAAGGGCAGTGGAGTTTCCAAGGGGACCCCTGTCCAAAAATCAACTACGAATGGTCGGTATTGAGATTCGACGGTACACGCATGCAGAATTTCATTACAACAATGGATGGTAGGAGAATCGCTCAGTAAAACTTTATATATATATATATGTATCCATTAGTATATGCATCTATGTAGACTAGACAATCGAAAAGTGTGAAAGTTCGTAGAATTCGCGTGACATATTTCATAATAAGGTTTGGACAGTTTCACTCAAGAAAAGTTTTACGTAATTTTTTAAATTTAAATACGTATTAGTGTGTATTTCATGGTAACACATGATTCACAAGTAATCGTATACTGTTAATTTTAATTAATTGCGCTCTGACCCGACTACGACACATTGTGTCAACGTGCTACAGAATTTGGAATGAACGATGGCCTTGACATGAAAAATGGAGAGTCGTATTACTCAGTTGTGAAGGCTACCAACCTCCTTGGTTACACGGAAGTTATTCGATCGGACGGAATTACTATTCAACTGGAAACTCCGTTGCCTAGAGACGTAAGGGATGGTGACGTGTACGGCGTCGACTTGAACTTCCAAGACTCGATTACGTCACTGTCGGCCAATTGGGACCCTTTTGGTGACCACTGCGGTACGAAGTATGCACGGAAAGAGGGTAATGACCAACCACACAAATAATGTTTCTCTCTCTTTAAACAGCTAAGTCAATGAAACTATTATGAGTTTTAAATCTGCCACCGACAATTATAAGCTAATAGTTTCTCAGATATGATGCTACTTCTTTTAATTTGAACGATCAATACTCAAACGCAGATACCACCTCCGACAATCCGATAGCTGTGCTGTGTTATATCATGAACTTGATGAAATGGATAAACGTAGGACAATATTTCTTCGGTTGAGTAAGGCACAGTAAGCTCTAAATGCCACACAATCGTTAACATGTTATCCATATATGTTCTTATGGCAGAAACCTCACCAAACAAGATAATTGACCACTATGAATTGGCGGTGGGTACAGACAATCGATATCCTGACACAAGAGAAGACATCCAGCCATTCTTAGACATAGGATGTAACGTCTCGTACACCTTCGACAATCTGCAGCTTATTCCTCGAACACAGACCTACTACGCTACCTTGAGGGCGTATAGTGTGTCTTCGTCGATGACCGAGGTGACCTCCAACGGTATCAAGGTTGGCTACGGTGGTGAGGTAGTGTCGGAAGGGGAAATTACGCTACAGAGGTAAATTCAAAGCAATCATTTCCTTTAGGATCTATGAAACTATCACTCTTATAATCGTATACTTTGATTTACAATCATTATTTCAATTTTTTCTCCCCTTACTAGCCCACAGTACATACTTTGTTATGTAGTTCCTGCTTTGTTTTAGGACAGCAATTAATATACCTTTGGTACGTTTTCATGATAGATACACATCCTCTGCGGACACAGTATCTCTGTCGTGGGCAGGTTTTGAATTTGGAATGCCAGTGATGTTCTATACATATGGAATTACTAGTATCAAACATTTTCCTCTGAACATGTCTTGCTTTGATCTGGTAGGTATCAAATTTTTCCATGAGATGAGTTTTCCGTAAAATTATTTGTCTCGATTCTGCACAAACTAAAGTACGGGTTGTAAACACAAGTTATCGCTTAAATACATACATCTATGAGTAACAGAAATATGTCATCTCTAATGTCTGTTAATTAAAATTATATAATAGGGCTTAACCGATTAACAAAGAGAAGTAATATTAATGTTTCTTATTATAAATAACAGTTCTTTTTGTGCCATCCATAGCAAAATTTCCACAATACTGAAGAGGGAGGAACAGAAGGAGAGAATGGAGACCTATTTGACATCCTCTCTTTGACCAATGTGGGAAAGGACACTATGGTTGAAGCAACGGGGCTTCCATTGAACGACGGGGAGACATATCATGCAGTAGTTGTGGCGACAGACGAATCCGGATTTTGTTCCCTGGCATCAGCTTACTTGACGGTTGACTTAACGCCACCAATTCCTGGTCAAGTAAAAGTTGGACCTTTTACCGATGAGGTACAAGTTAATTTGTATTGCAAATGTTGATAGTATACGTACGTACTTACGAATGTATGTATGTTATGTTATGTTTCATACGTTATTGTTCATGTTATGCATACTAAGCATGCATGCGTTGATGTAGTTTTATAACTTTGTGGTTTTATAACTGGAGGGACTGATGCATGTCTGTCTGTCAATCCGTCTGTCTGTTTGTTTTTCTGTCTGTTTGTCTGTGAATGGACTGATGAAATGACGGTATGTCAGTATGTATGTCAGTATGTATGTCAGTATGTATGTCAGTATGTATGTCAGTATGTATGTCTGTATGTCAGTATGTATGTATGTATGTATGTATGTCAGTATGTCAGTATGTATGTATGTATGTATGTATGTATGTATGTATGTATGTATGTATGTATGTATGTATGTATGTATGTATGTATGTATGTATGTATGTATCTATGTATGTAAATGTGTATACACATGTGCGTGTATCGACAGCTTAATAAAATTATTTTATTCGCTATTTGTGGTGATATCGCTTAAACGAATCACATTTTGTTTCTCATAGGCTGTGACATATATAACGCTAAGGGAAATGCTACCTGTTGCATGGACTAACTTCTACGATGATGAAAGTGGCTTAGAATTATATTCACTGTCTCTCTATGACGGATTAGCCTGTGACGGAAAAAGTGAACCAATTCGTTTGGTAGACTTCATCAATGTCCCTTCTAACGATAGTAGCTACACATTTGTCGATCTTGACTTGAAGGCAAGTGATTAAATAAACGTTATCTAGACACTCCAACTTACGATGCCTGATTTTTGTAATAGTCGAATTTCGGAGAGTAAAACCCTGTGTATGCTATTAAACATAAAATCATATATTGCATATATATATATATATATATATATATATATATATATATATATATATATTATATATATATACACACACATACATACATACATACATACATACATACATACATACATACATACATACATACATACATACATACATACATACATTGTATTTATTATTAGTTCCTATAATTAGTGCTTTTCCTCAGAGTTGGCCACCTGTTTTATTTCATTTTTTAGAAAAATCGGCCATATTATGTCCACATTAAGGTGACGAACAGAGCTGGCTTGTCGACGACTGTGGTGTCGCAACCCGTATTCGTAGACCTGGCAGACCCTCGTGCTGGAGTCGTAAAAGATACAAACGACTTCAGCATGGACAAAGACTACCAAAGTTCAAAAAGGTCTCTCGATGGTAGGAAACAGCTGTTTGCCATACTTTATATAAAATTTATATGCCTTAATGTTTTTCCACAATATCAGATATGTAGATAATATTGCATAAAAATAATGTAAAACAATGCCGACTTCGTGAAAATTCAGACTTTCTAAATCTGAAACCTGAAATTACAATGAAATCATTAAACGTGAACCCACCTTATGGCCATGTTTTTATGTTTCTAGGTTTCTTTCTACATTTACCTACATCAACGGGCGTTGCCTGTCCAGGCAGGGTTGTTAGTGATGATTTGTCTGCTAAAGGTGGATGGCATGCTGTCCACGGCCAAGGTATATGGGGAACGATGTACGAAAATTCAATAGCATTCGCACCGAGCAAGGTATATCTCATTTGCGAATTCTTTACATTCGATTACGCCGAACATTCTCGAATACAATATAATTCGCCCTTACGATTTTGATAGCGGTAAATTATGTCGGTCTGGAGGCAAAAATTCACTGAACGCCAGTTTTTGTTTTATGAATTTCCTCGGCGGTAAGAAAGCTGGTTCGAAAAGGCCAGGTGAAGTTGATGATAGGTGTTACATGTTTGCATAACACTATACTAATGAACCTTTCACAGCAAATTTTGTGCATATAGCAAAATCTAACTGTCAACCCAACCAACAGCCCCACACTTAGTTCACCATTCCGTAGACAGAGAGAATACCACTGGATTAGACAGTTAGGTACCGCAATGCCTTACGGTTGTAATGACAACATCAAAGATATAGGCAATCTCTCAAGTCCTGGTTGTTCAGAAGTGAATGTGATGGGCCTATTTGAGTCTTCTGTCCGTAGGAGACGTAGTCATGGACATAGGCGTTACCATCGGCCTAAATTGGATACATCTACCTCCAACTGCCATGACACATTTCGTGAACTGCTTCTTTTATTACAGAAGCCTTTAGGTCTCCATCACATTCGTACTTCATTATTTGCTCTTTCCATCAATGACTTGAGAAGGTTGCATGCCTATGCATTGGGATTGTCTTTGACAGATCCGAACAAATAACCGTACAGACTGGTCAGTATTATTGCTGATATTGCACTATACAGACTATACAAGCCTGTTCGTGCTGAACCTATGACTGATGATAATCGTCATTTCATACATCTTCCATTTAATAACAAAGGAATTGATGCCATTAATATCAGCAATATACTTCACAACAAAAAGGTTACATCAACTATACCTGTATACTTTAAGAACCAGTCTGTACCTATTCTGTCATATCAATACACCAAGACAATCTCCAATAAAATATTCAATTACAATAAGGCATTGCGGCACATAAAAAATTGATGAATTCCTTCAAACACCAGCATCCTGTGACTGCTCTACATCTCCCTTCAAATACACTCCAGTTGGCCATGCCATCACTGGTGATCTGAACTTGGTTGAACATCATCACCTTCGTAAGATATTATCTTGTGGACCCAAGTTCAGAGAACCTCGAAGGATCAACTGGAACCATAATTTTAAGATCGTTATGGACTCTGTTGAAGAATATGCCAGGGAATGGGCTAAAAGGGAGGATGTAGAGTTGGACACACTGTCAGAATTGGTCAAATCTGTGAGGAAAATAGTTCGTGGCGGTATTGGTCGACTAAGATCACATGTTTGCAGAAGACCTTATTCTGTATTTAAAGATCCTGATGCTGTTAAGTGTTTGAATGATATCCATGACAAATATGTTGTTGTTCCTGCTGGTAAAGCTGCCAATAACATTGTGTTTGTCTGTAAGAAGTATTATTTTGAATGTCTTATAGACGAACTTAGTGTAACTAAGACCTCCACCAACTCCACTTACAGACAATCAATGTTCAGCAAATCTGAAATTTTGGCAAACCATAAGTCATTCATGGATAATTTTAATGTTACAATAAAGAATGACCATAATAAGTTGCCTAGCTTATACTGGATACCAAAGCTCCACAAAACACCTTACAAAGCTAGGATCGCAGGATCTTCAAAATGTTCAACAACAGAATTATCAAAGATACTGACTTCTGTTCTTTGTACTGTTAAACGGGACTTCAAGCATACTGTGATGTTGTCTTTTCTCCGAGTGGTATTAATCAAATGTGGATATTAAAAAATTCGAAGGAACTCTTGGAAAATTTGAAATCAAGATCTGTTTCAAAAATAACATCTATTAAAACTTTCGATTTTTCCACATTGTATACCACAATACCACATAATAAATTGAAAGAACGCTTGAGAAACATCATCAACCAAGCATTTTTTTACAAAAACGGTTCACGCCGTTACAAATATGTAGTATTAGGGTATAATTCTACATATTTTGTTAAAAATACTACTAACGCTAAAGTGTTTTATACCGAGAAAGACATTATCAGTATGCTTGATTTCCTCATCGACAACATATTTGTAGAATTTGGAGGACACATTTTCCAATAGTGTATAGGAATTCCTATGGGCACTAACTGTGCTCCCTTGCTTGCAGACTTGTTTCTGCTCTCATATGAGGCAGAATTTATCCAGAACTTAATTAAACAGAAAAAGGTCTCTGTAGCTCGAACTTTCAATCTAACATATACAGTACGTGTCAAAAAAGGAAACGTATGTACGGTACGGTACGGTACGGTACGGTACTGATACTGTACAGTACGGTTTGGGTACGGTACGGTACGGATTTGATACGGTACAGTTCGGATTTGATACGGTACAGTTCGGATTTGGTACGGTACGGTACGGTACGGCACGTTACGGTCGGTACGGTACCGTTCAGTACGTGTGGTTTGATTGTGACATGTAAACTACTTTTACTCCTATATACGTACGGAACTGTGCGGAATTGTAAATTTACCAACATAACAAGAACCAAACGTACACTCTAAAGTATAGCTGTACATCGTATACTGCATACGTCTTCGTCTTTATTCAACATTGACAACTTATCAAACATACTTAATACCGACACTATTCAGACGTACATGTAGATGAACAATTATACATATTCAAATATATACACTACCATTATTT
>LD344285.1:132624-151754 GCA_001465055.1 Ptychodera flava | reverse complement strand
ACTACCTATCTGACTTATAGATTGATATATGGCGGGTGCCACATGTGGGGCAGGATGCGCTTACTATTTTCGAAACACCTGACATCACTTCTTGGTCTTCTGGCCATCAGAGGTCCATGTATCTTTCTTTCAGAATTATGACTTTGTTTGTGTACCGTCTATTTACTGTCTGTTCTGTGCTGTTTTGTGTCTATGTTTACAACTATTGTCTTGCGAATTCTGACCTACTGTCATTGGATTATGGATTGGTATGATTACATATCTATGATTATCTTCATAGATATGTAATTTAGTATTTTAAATGTACGATCAACCCTTCCGTTTTCATTGATGTGTTTATGTCTCTCTCAATTTGTATCTATCTTAGATATCGAATGAAAATTCAAAAGATGAAATATTCATTAGCATGACCCGTGATGTCACCACAGAAAGAATGATCTCAGGTGCATATTATCAAAACGACACAGGTGTCTCCTTGGGAGGAAAATATTCGGTAAATTAAAAGTTTTACCTTATATAAATGAATTCGGCACTTCGCCCTAACATGAAGCCAATAATTAAATTCTCAACTTTGCATACTACTAGTATTAAACTTCAAATCAAAAACACATATCCCTACCTGGCTCATGCCCTTATTTTTACTAACGCACGATCGAGCAATACGACTTTCTTTATGGGTCATCAAAATACACACAGCCTGGTCTCAGTCGCACAAATATCCGCGACTTTTTTGAGTATAATTTATACAATGGGTTAAACACATTGGTGGTATGATTGAAGGAAAGGTACCCATCCTTGTAGACTTGAGGAGCCACTTTGAGAACGTCGTCCGATCGTACGGGTCCGTTACTTCGTACTCTGATTTCGGTGGGCATCGAGCTGCCCGAACAAGACTAGACCTTTGCAATCGAATATGCATTAAGAAATAAAAACAGATTGCATTGTGGACACCCATAAAGACTTTGGTGATGAAGTACATATTTCTATGTAAGTTAAAAACAAATTGCATATGATATAGAGTCACACGTGCGGAAACTTAATGCTTATCCCAATTCTAAATGACAAGATTCCTTCGGCAGGGAATTTAACATTGTATCCATTCTCATATCAAGGCACCTTTGAACTCACCTGTCTTACATTCGACAGATGGACATCAAAGCTGCGTCGGGGAATTTATCGAGTATCACCAGCATAGTGTTCTGGGATGGACCAGATGGTGTGGCTGGCGACTTTGAAGTTCCTTTCCTTGCGGAGGACTGGTTGGACGAAGAGCGCGAGTACGATGATTGTGGAATGTGTTGCAATAAAATGATAGAATTACCGGATGAAGGTAATAAAATTGCAAGTCATAATCTCTCTCTCTCTCTCTCTCTCTCTCTCAGTTTGTTTTTATATAAAATTCACGATTATGTGACGATGCAAACGAAACCTAAATCACGAGGACTTTGTGAGGCGACATGTACAATAGAATGTTACTTAAATAATAACACAAGAGAGCGAGGGCAATATCACGATTTATTGCCTGCCCAAGGGATGGTGGTCATGATCGAAATACTGATGATGCCCGAGCCGTAGGCGTGTTATGCATGGAGCTATCGCCACAGGAGACTTTCTTTATTGTGCTGGTTTTCGTTTGAATTCTAATTGTCCACTATGTGACATGGAAGATTCCATTATGCATGCCCTTTTCGAATGTACAAAATACAGCTGTTATTGGAGCTTGTCTCAAGAATAACTTCTCTTCTAAGTTCTACCGATGAATTCGCTCCTATTTCCTGGTATTCCATCAATCCACCAATGAAAAACAATATCATTGTCAGTAAACGTGCCATCTCCCTTTTCATTTATGTGACGACCATTGCGAAGTTAGCCGTTCATCTTGCGAGAAGAAATAAAATGCATAATATCGATCCAGTTGATCCCCTGGAAATTTTTAAGACCCGCATACGAGTACGCTTACTTCTTGACTTTGAATATTGCAAACTGATTCAAACTACAGACTTGTTCATTTCGACATGGACCTTTAATGATGCAATTTGCAGAGTAAACAATGGTCAACTTTTTCTGAATTTCTGAGTTTCATCACTTGTTTTTTTTACCTTTTCTATTTTCCACTATTAGTTTACCGATTTGCATAATTCTTTCATGATTGTAAGTTTGTTGGTTTTCTCCTTTGTGATTTAATTGAGTACAATTGTTTGGAGTTGTACTTTTGCTATTCATATTGAGTTCCCTTGTACATGTTTTTAGTATTTAATGTGATCAGGGACCTAAGTATGAATAAATGTTCGTGTCGAAAACTACTACTACTACTACTACTACTACTACTACTACTACTACTACTACTACTACTACGTTTTCCGTTATTGTTCATCGCCGTTTTCTCTAAATTTTCCCAATTATTTATCATTTTTTTCTAAATCTTTTGAAAAAGGTCACCTATTTACAACAAACCCTGTCTCCCAATAAACAATTCATAGGACAGTGCACTTTGTGTGCCACCTTGTCGACTATAACTTAAACTCTAAGTACTTGAGGGGACTCAGTTTGAGGGTAAAAAATAGCCTAAGGTGTAATTCTCTGAGATTGTCCTTCGAGAAAGTGTAATTCTTCAGTATCAAATAATGGAATGGGTGACATTGAACCTTTCATAACGTTATAATGCAACCGGTTCAAGCATTGGCACTGCATGTGTAAAAGCTACTCTCGTATAACATCCTATCGTACACACAATGTAGTTTTATGTTGCTTATTGGACCCGCTTTGATGTAATATTACTCATCATTGATATGAGTATGTGCTTTTCAATTAGACAAACAATTTTGCCTATAGTCAAGGAATTTCTATGTTTGATTACCTTGCTCAGTATTACGCTGACCTCGGACGTGTTTACTTCAAATGTGCAGATGCACATGGAAGTTCTTTATCAGCTTCTTTAGATGATATTCTCATTATAAAATAGTGTGCATTGGAGTTACATTGACACATTGACCACTAGGTCACCAATTAGAACTGACCGTTATCACTTCACGTATTATGTATGTCACTTACACAAGTATAAAGCTTTGGTGTTCCAAAACAATTCAACCCTCCATTCCTGCAAAATGAAAATCATTAAACATAAGGGGATCTGTAAAACTATGATGACTTATAATTTCAGATATCAAGTGCCTATGTAACTGCACAGAATACTTTGAGAATCTTGAGCCGACTACATATACAGCAATGCCTAACACTACAACTAGCATGTCAACAACGGCAGTACACATCACATCTGTACCCTGGGATATAGTCGAGGACGACGATCAAGATGACACATTTGAAGGCGATCCTGAACTTAAATCTATTGTTTACCAGTCCATGGGATTCCAGATTTATCCAGGCAAAATGAGATTATAGGATTAACAGTCATCATATTATTACTTAACAGTTTGCTTAAATGGTTGTCTCAAGTATGGTCGTTTGAGTAGTCATGCATCGAAGACATCAGATGAGCTAAATGTTATAATAAAACGTCCTTGCGAGCCTCTCATTCAAGGACAACATGACGTTTATAGGCTTTTTTCATTGTGACTAAGTCGGAACGATAGATGCACACTTATGATACTTGATCGGTTATGCTTAATGCAATCCACTCAATAAAAATTGTGGGTACCCTTTTGTCGAAAGCTTTTCCGTATTTTACCTCATACATTTTGGATTTTCTTTTGATTTATAAATAACTTTAGACTGAATTTTTAAACGTCTTTGTGATTTAAACATTTGCCAACGTGTTTCCAATTTTCCATTGACTCAATAAGTTAGTTACGATATATTTGTTCACAGGTGTTGAGAAGAACGGCGAAGCAAGACATTTAGTAGCACTGTGGTTTCGTTATTACAACAACTCGGAACCAGAAAAGTATGACATCGCTGAGTTAGACTTTGATCCTTCAGTAGCGTGGCATTCATACGAATTGGAAGTTACAACTCACAAGGTAGAGACATTAACCTTATGTACTTGTCGTACCGCGTACTTTAAAATTTGACTTTAACGTTTTATCTACATATATATTTTTGTAACTTAAAGGTATGGCAATCGATCCCAGGGCCTAGGGGTGGCACATGTAAAACAGTGTGTATCTTTGCGTCAGAGGCGGAATAAACTATTGAGTGTATCTATTTACCCAGGAAATCTTAATCCTGACAGCTATAGGTGTACGCAACATAGAGCAAAGAGCCAGTCGACATTAGGGACACACAAAAAAAAAACACGAGGAGCAAACAGATAGAGGTTTTGAACACAATCAATGTACTGGGTACTTCACCAATGTCTGTAACTCCGCGCTTTGAACATAGGTCGTAACAAGGAACAGTGGAAAGCAAGAGGGACGTGTAGACCTATAACAGCCACTCATGTAGTTTGTGCACAGTGAAGATTTTGCAGATCAACAACTTTGACGGAAAATGGACCAACATTTCCTACCGTAATTTCCACCTCCGATTCAGCACAAAATTTTCGTATGGACTATTGATGCCGGATTACAGTCATTATGTGGTGGCAAATCCTAGTCGTATTGATGACTATACTGCGTAAACAGTCACTAAATAAACTTTGCACGCATTTACGAGCGATGAATATTTTTACCGTTTTTAATCTAAAGCCGTCCGTATACGCGTATGACGGCGGCAAAAACAACACAAGGAATCTGGCGTACATTATTACTGAATTACTTTGTCCAAAAAAATTGAGTTAAAACACCCAAATGCCGACCGATGATCACACAGAACTTTGCAGGTTTCTGGACTAAACGACCCCAAACCGACCGGATCTCAGTCGACTGTGCCGGGCCCGACAGTTACTCTATCAGCGTAAACTCAACCTTTTACTCTAGACAACTTTACCCCAAAAACTGGTAATATACTAATACCTTTAAAAATTCAACTGTGTATCGTATGGAAAAGATTTTACCGGGGCCACGGGGCAAATCATAAAACCAACAAACCCCAACAGAAACAGTGGAATGATCATTAGTGTGCAAGGTCGCTGTATTATATGTCAGGGTGAAAATTTCTAGCTTTGAAATTTCTAGACGGTACAAAAGACGGGGCAGAATAAGAATAGATTACGACCAATGTGTACCTGCCGATGCCGCGGCTGACTCTATAACTTTCAGGTGCATACATCGGTACATAACGTAATGTTGATAGCAAGGTAGTTCTGCGTCCAGTGATAAACACGATTCCCAATATACCACGGCTGTTGATTTGAGCTGCTGCCTTCGATCGAAAATTTTCAACACAAAGACATAATAGCAATAATTTTGCGAGATTATAAGAGCCCGCTGCCTTCTCGCCTATAATAGCTGCGATCAAGATTATTATGATAGAAGCAATTGACTGCCGAACACCTTGATCTTCTTGTACACGATACGTAAAAATGGGTTATTCCTGTTGAGAAATACGACAGCAAATATCGCAATGTGAATATCTTACTATCTTCCCCGCAATGATTTTTGCACCCGAGTCTATTTTATGACGGCCACTGGACAATTTCTGACAATTTTTACTAACAAAGAATCAGTTCACACTCATCGTGGGGACGTTCACACAATTTTCATCACAGGAAAGATTACCGTAATCCCCGTAGGAAATGTATAATGGATTGTTTATCTTGAAAAAACCCGAGCTGCAGCCGCTAAATACAAAATGCTTTTTCTTCTAACAACTTCCCGACAACTTTAGAAGCACACTCCGGTGACCACATGACGGTTGTAACCGTACATGTGCTGCCGCCAATGAAGAATCAAAAGACTTCAAATCAAAAATCAAAATATATAGAAAAAATATCGATATCCAAGCAGTGAAAAAAAAGAGTAATTTTGATAGGGTCAATTTATTGTATATTATAAAAAATGCCCAGGCCACTCGGAACAGCGTAAGATTATGATCTCAGTTGTTCGAATACTACACTCACACTGTAGGTAAAAATGGGAACTCAGATCGTTATATACTGCTTCCGCTAAGCAAACCCGCTTAGGCTAAAGACGGTAAAATTACCATACATGTAATTATTGTTGCTAGTTTCTGTAAATTTTGCCGACTATTCGTTAGTAGTTGTCAAATGTCTTGAGTTTGTCCGAAAACTATTTCAGGGAATGACGTAAGTTTCAAGACACGTGAGTACGAACGCAATATCGATATCGGGATAGTAAAGTCAGTTACAGACAATAGAGGAAGAACAGAAAAGTCTATTAATCAGCGAATTAAATGAATCCTAGGTTACTATGAAAGTAAAAAGGTTATAATGTTGTGCCCTGGTCCGGAAAGAAAGGTTGATAAAGATTTCAAATAAACGTCAGATAATATTAGAGCAATTCAAGCTCAGAAATACGTATAGAGAAGAAGGACATCACGGCGATCTTCAGGCCTTTCATCATGTTTCAGTCTGAACGGTCATTTGATGCTATAATCTATAGCAGGTGTCTCCTTTTTTGGACAACTCCGACAGAGATGAATCAGTCGCGATTTAGTTTCATTGCCCCGACCCGACCGCCGGGAAATAATGCAGCTCATGGGCACCTGTATAATCGTCGACAACGGTTTTGGACGTCACGAGAGATTTTTTTTCGCAGTCTGTGAGCGGTTGAGTGATTTCGGTAGGCCGGCCATGGAGCTACTACTTTGGTAGCTCCATGTGTAGGGCATAGATCGGAATGGAGTTGATTTCGGCTGAAAGAAGTTAGAAAAGTAGTTTTTCGTGGTCGATCCAAAATGAGTCCGCATGTCGCCGGTTTTGTCCATGTAACCATTGGTCAAGTATTTTGCTCAGTATATAGCAAGGATCGTTTATTCATTGTTGACATCGTAATCGATCCGATGTACACAACAAATGTTTGATCGTTTGCACCTTTGCGCGTCCCCTCGTGATTGGCAGCTGTTTGAACGCTTTCATCTATTGTCCTTGGACGCTTAGAACGCAGCATCGAAGCAGTTTTGGCATCAAAAAGCGACTTAAAATGGAAAAAATTAGAGAATTTCGCCGACAAGGTGATTCCACAAGTATTCACAAAACGTAATATGTTGGAACAGTGCTTTAATTTACACCATGGTTCTTGAAAGATCCAGATTTTCGGGAGCATTCGTTGTTGCTGCTGCCGTACGCCACTCATGTTGGATTATGAATGCCCAGGGAGATAGGGGGTATTTATAGGCTCCCCCTGCCTTTAAGCAATAAAAAAATTGCAATTTTTTTAGGTAAAAACAAGTAGAGGGACTAATCTGATCGTTTGATTCTTTTACCCATACAGGTATTATAAGCGCACGTACACCATATAAAATTTACCATTATTTTCTAAGCTTAACAGTTGAAGAAACGCTGCTCTACATTTGTCGGGGCCGGATTTGAGATTAGTAATCAGCGGCCCACTGTAAAAACGCATACAAAAACCTTGATACCAGACTAAACTCTCCAGATTTTACACATCGAACAGCGAGGCGATGGGAGATGACGGCCCTATAAAGTCGGACTTGTTGTTCCTAATTATCATCTTCACCTGTAAAAAATCTATCAATGACACTGTTGATAAAATGCTCTATTCACAGAGGGAGATGACACTTGAGCTGTTCATCGACAGCAAATCACTGTTGTACATGGTTGGACTTGCACGCTTCTCAGTGGATCCGAAATTTATTCTATCTGTCTGGAATGCTGAAGGCAAAGTCTCTCCCTTCGACGATGTATTCAATCTTCCAGAGTCTACAGCCAACTTTAAGAACATAAGGTACGTCACAGTAAAATTGGATTGGAGTACTTAAGCTTGACAGTTGACTGAATATGAACGCGTTTCGGAGTGTTTTAAATGGCGTTGGTCGTCTTTTGTGCAAGTCCAACGTTTCGTACGTTAGTCATCAGCTTTCTGTCATGAATCTGTTTGTCAACATTTGTTTACCTTAGTAAAGTCATCCAGATCTGTTTACTGGTATACTCAGGTATAGAGGTCGGCCGGACAATCCAGCACTTGCAACACCATTTGGAAAGTTTGTGGCTTGTTCAATCACATAACGTTAAGCACTTGATGTTGTTGGTCAAATCATGATTAGAGTGACCTTGTCAGAATTAAACAGTAAGATGGATTCGCATTGAGGTTGGATTTAAGC
Source organism: Ptychodera flava (assembly GCA_001465055.1). NCBI lineage: Eukaryota > Metazoa > Hemichordata > Enteropneusta > Ptychoderidae > Ptychodera > Ptychodera flava. Next base: position 143,615 of record LD344285.1, on the reverse strand, counting down.
ATAGTCCGTTGGATAAATTTTACCTACTGTGAAATGTGCACTGTAAAATATACTTAAAACTGTTTCCTTGGACTTAAATCTTGCAATTCTTACCTAACAATAAGTATATTAGATGTTTCCTTGGACTTAAATCTTGCAATTCTTACCTAACAATAAGTATATTAGATGTTCGGACATGGAGATCAAAAATTAAACAAAAAACTGTTTTGCAAACATTGTTAATACAATTTTAAACCTTGCTGCCCTGAAAAATTATCAATGTTACTGCAAACCGAACAGACTATAAATGTCATGCAATATCCGAAAAAAAAAAACCGTTTGTCAAATTTATGACGATGATAAAAATTGCATATGGGCAAATTAACTATCCCAAGATGCGATGACCAATAAAAACTTTGATGATTTCAAGATTAACATATTTTCAAGTGTGTTTTAAAACACAGATTTCCACCGTCAGCAAATGATCTGTGTAGATTCGGCGATCCATTCCGTAGTGGTGACTACCCGATCGTTGCGTACTTTGCCGGTGTTGGCTCCGAAAAACTTTTAGATGATGTCGTTACCTTTTATGAGGTAAGTTAGTTAACTTAAGCCGCTTAGTCATACTGAACTAGATTACATTTTATAATATTTGAGCAATATTGACAATGTCTAAAGTTGTCGCACATTGTTTGTTGCCACGTGAGTCACTCCTATGCGTTCTATTTCGGAGACTTACCCGCACATAAACACAAATAAGTGCAAAATAATTATAACTGTTACTTATGTGTAATGAATATAGCAATCCCTGAGGATTGCTATATTCATGAAACTAAGGTAACACTTAAGAAAACTTCATACTTGAAGTATTTGTGCTATTATTTGCGACTCTGTGCGTTTAGCATCGAGCACTGTAATCTGGCACAAGGAAATCTGGAATATATATATATATATATATATATATATATATATATATATATATATATATATATATATATATATATATATATAAAGTGCCATACTAATCCAGACCAATATATATATATATATATATATATATATATATTGGTCTGGATTAGTATAGCACTTTTTGTTTTTCTTGCTGTTCTTCACAAATGTAGGTATACCGACCATGTATACCGTGCAGTAGCCAGTGTCTCGACGAGGCGTGTGATAGCGAGTGCTCGCAAAAAGACACGACTGGATACCATGTCAAAATGAATGACCTTTCTTTGAATACAACAAGAGTTCTCGAAGAAAATGGGGAAAGAGAATCTGTGCCTGCGGTGTATTACTTCACTGTGAAGGCAGTCACAGGTGAATTCATACACTTGTTGTATTTGATGCAGTCTGTTTTTACACTTTAAACCAAAACGTACCACGCAATGTGCAGCATATTACTCTACGAGGATTAAGAATGAATTTTTGACTTGCTGTTATTCATTTTCTTATAAGCATTTTCCATAATTCAGTGTTCAAAGAAGATACAGATTTCAAATCCCGTTAAACATTGATGCTAATGACGACATACATATTGATCAATCACAGTAACAAGTGGGAAGGAGGATGCAGTGATGTAATTTCTGATAGTAAAACTCAAGGATCGCACAAAGTTACCGTGCTAAATATCATGTCGAGATTACGTATGGCAAAATTGCAGTTGCAAAAATAAACTTAGCATATTCATTACCAGTCGCCTATGTTTACAATGTAACGTTAATTTCCTCAAAAAGAATGTTTGTGCACATTTAGTACGCATACTTTTTGTTTGAATGTATGGTGGGAAAACGATATTGCGTTCTAGTCATTGAAACAGAGTGAGCTATTGCATGTATTCAATATTGCTAATAACATATATTTAATCGAATAACAATTCAAAGTCCTACCACCACATTTGCAACATCTTCCTTTCAAGGTTCTGGAAGATATTCGCTGGCCTCTTCCGATGGTATATATATTGATGACACTTCTCCCGTGTTTGAATATTTGTACCACGTTGATATGCTATGGTCCGAAGACGAGCCAACCAATTATCAAGGCTCCAATTCCACTGTTGCAGTACGATGGGATGTTTATGATATTGGGAGTCAGGTAGACGAGATTTAAGATATCGCCATATGTATATATATATATATATATATAGAGAGAGAGAGAGAGAGAGAGAGAGAGAGAGAGAGAGAGAGAGAGAGAGAGAGAGAGACAGACAGACAGAGAGAGAGAGAGAGAGAGAGAGAGACCCATGGCGTCTTATGGTCTCAACTATATGTCAGTCGTGGAGAGAAAATAAAGACTCATCCTATACATCACGACTTGGTCGACTAACACATTGTTAGAAGTGGCAGACTTAGGCTACCAGTAGATCGCACTGAGCACTACGCAATTCCACAAGCTGTTAGTCTTTTCAACGCAATTTTCAATCGTGGAAATTGACAGCCATGTTCTTTTTGTCGTTGTCTTCACGTTTTTGCCTTGTGCTTTCTGCGGTTTTAACTTTTTAGAATCTTAGTTTGTATCGTTTGTCAAGCAGGCATTCAAATTGCCCTCTTAGGGATTTAATACATTTTTATCGTATCTTATCTTATTCTTTCCGTAGGTGCTAGAATGTAAATGGGCTATAGGAACTAAGCCAAATGCCTCAGATATCCAGGAGTTTGTGTCGGTTGGACTCGAGAACTTCGTTTCGAACGATAACCTTTTAGGTCTGCTGGAAGATGGGAAAACCTATTACGTGACTGTGTTGGCTATCAATAATGCTGGATTAGTTACTGTAAAGTCGACTCAGGGTACGTGATGGAGTAAATACAAATATTATGCTGTAAGGTCTTCAACTTTTGAATAAAGGAACATTCCCCAGCGTTTTTGCTCCCTGGAGGCATAGGCTGACCTCCAATGCCGTTCAGTCGTTATACCGTGAATCACCTTACATTGTTAACCCATAACGACATCACTCAAATTCTCAGATTGCAGAAGAACGTTTTGCATCGTGTGAAAGATCAATGGTTGAACTCAATCGTCATAATTCGGAACATCAAAACAACAATAAGACCAATCCCGTGTAAAAATAGGGAAATGGTGGTTTAATGAGTGTGACATTTTTTCACAGGAGTTACGGTGATACTATCACCACCCGATGTCGCAGAGAGCAATGCCACCTCCCTATGTGGAGAAAGCGAAGTGCCATCGTCTGGCATATGTGGCAATCAATCTAGTACTGGCATGACATGGACAGCTCTTCAAGACAGCTCAGTCGAGGGCTATTGTAAGTAGTAATATTGCATTCATTAATGTCCACGAAGACATATTTCGAGCTTGCTCAGAATTACTGAACCATGTCCTCACATCGATATTATCTGATATTCTCAAATTTACCCATCTAGATTATTCAATCGGGAGTTCAGAAGATAAGGAAGATATTTTTCCAAAGACGCAAATCGCTTTTAACGAATCAGGTAGTGTGGTTATTAAAGACGGGGCCATCTATATCGGAGAGATATCTGTCGCAAATATTTCAGATGTGAGAGAGAGAGCTGAAAAAATTGAGGGCACTGAAAGTGAAGAAAATAGAGTTTACCAAGACAGATTTTATATGGAACCAGGAAGGTAAGTTTCCCCAAAACTAAGCGAATATTATGCCTCATTAAGTATTACCACTAAGACAGTCGGTAGGAACGGTAATGCTTACAACTTTATTGATTTTGTCATATTGCGGCCAGTTTAGATTCAAAACTGTGAACGTATCATTGTGTACGTTGACTAATTTTTGGGAAAATGTTATTTTGTAGGACTTTGGTATCAAGAATAACAGTGTGCAGCAAGGGCCACCTCTGTAAGAATACAAAGTCATCAAAAACGACCATAATAAGTAAGAGTTTACATGAGTGCATTTCTACAAGATAACTAAATAATTGCATTAGAATATCATTTCTTTTATCGGAAACGGAAATCAGTGACGATTAGGTCATTGAACTTTGCAGAAATTGAATACGTTTACCATGATTTGCGAACATTGATGTCATGTTGACCGATGCCTCATTAATTTATGGTACCATTATAAGATTGCATGAACCAAAAGATGGCGTTGTTAAAAATCATTTTATGCAGCTATCTATATATTATACAAACTTACCGAATTTCCAAATGCATTCAGATGTCATCTCGAGCTCCTTGAACACTTAATTTCTCGAACATTAAAGGGCCATTATTTGTAACTTTTGACCATTTTTTACCTCGGAAAATTCTATGTTGGAGGCTCATATTTGTTGCAAAATGTTGTTGTACGAAGAGACAAACATGATTAGTGATGTTATAGCCACATAAAACTGCTAATTTTGTTCAAACGTGTTGCCCTTCCGAGCTCGTTTGTTGACGTCTGGCATGCTCAGCGTGCTGGGGAGAACAAAGATAATGTTGACGCCGCGATCACGCGATATGTACAAGTTCACGTTTATTGCGGGATCAAAACAACATTGCTTCGTGAATTGCCAGACATCTGGCTACGGAACGTGCTCGGACAATGGACTACGACGTAAGTACCGGGCATAAGTAATGAATATTTATTTTGAAATTGCTGTAAATGGCTCGCGCAGGTGCAGAAGAATGCCTATGTTGCAATCCGCGTGTCAACAGAGTTTGTATTTCTGTCCGGACAAAAATTGAAATTTTCGTTGTAAAATCACATGTTATTTAGTTGTAGGGCATGTAATGTTTCCGAGCAATATGCGATTCTATGTTATTTGACAGGCTAATCAACATGAGCCAGTGATCATTTCAATCAAAACTAACGAAAAAATCTCCAGAAGATACAGCTAATGGAACTTTAATTATTGCAATTGATGAGTCCAGGGCGCTCTGAAATTTGCTAACTTGCAATATGGAGTTTGATAGGTTGTGTTGTTGGTGGTAGTGGTCATTAACAGCGGTAGTGTGTTGTTAATTGCTATTAATAGTCAGTCATTTCCAAAAATTGTGTTTCTCTGCACACATGTGTAAATTGTTGTTGAAAATTACCATGTCGATTTTTCTTAAAGGAGCGCAAGACTACCAGTTGAAAGCAGAAAGCGGTTTACAGATCGACAAGATTGGAGTAACAAATCATTATCCAGACGATGACTTTGTCAAGTCTAAAGGCTTAGGTGAAGATTTTGCTCAGCTTTTCCATTTCTAGAAATATTGCTTATTTAGTTTATCTATGTAATGTACACGTTAAGCGAGTTATGTCTGCTTTACTTTTATAGTGTTTTTCAATATATGTATGTATTTTTACCACTTTAACATATCAGACCCACTCGCTACCGCTACCGAGCAGCCATAATATGAAATGCATGTTTAGAAGTTAAGTGTTAGTTTTAACAAGCAAAGCTTCTCGTTAGATGCTAACAATCAACAAATTATAAATAGACGTTCTTAATTGGACTCACTGTTCCGTCAGTATCACAAACATAATAACATGTCAATCGTCTATGCCCACGTCAATGGGAATGTAATTCTCCAGCGCCAGCCCGGAACAACCAAATAATATCTAGGATGTAGCGAACGAGGCGAGAAAGCGAAAGCGCCGAAGTTATGCTTAGTCTTGCATTCGACATGATTGCTCTTATGTTTCATTGCGCATGATTGTAATAAGTGCACTTCCTTCCCATGGCTACCTGAGAAAAAACGTCGCACAATCACAAAAAATAATATATATATATATCGTATTTCTCAGGCAAAACAGGAGAGATCATGAGTGTTGGCTTACTCACCCATGATGACGTTACGGAGGAATACGTATCCGACGCTTCAACGAATTTTAAACCGTTTATCGTTGACCCCGAAACAACGATGGATGAGACAGACAGGTATCTGCGCGCAAGGTATGCTAAATATCTCCAGGTTATGAAAAAAAGTCTGACATGTAGAATTCCCTTTTCACTATTTATCTACTTTAAGTTTTTCTTATGACTTAATATAGGACCGATATTATAAATTTAGAGATTATTATTCTGTCAGGATCATATTTTCCAAAGCAAATTTGTATCCATTTGAAAAAAAAGCAAAATATTGTTTGTGTAACGAATTAGCGTAACTACGAATGTAACACAGTCATTGATACCCAATCATACAGAATCAGCGATATCATTGGTCCAACATTTTACGTCACGACAATCGGTAGAACGCTGTTAAGGAAGCCTTTCAAGCTGTCTGTAGGATATAATTCGTCTTCATTGGGCAGTGTAATCGATAAAGGGGATATGGCAATTATATACTGGGATAGCGGTAAGTTATAATCGTGGTATTTGCTTTTTAAAGCACACAGTGAAACGCCATCATCAACAGAAATACCGGAAACTCACATAGACGGCTGTAGTTAATAATCTTTGGGTATCATATTTATCCTAATTTAAAGACACTATTAGAATGTCACGCTTTTCGGTTCTTTTTCCTCAAACTCATTGACTAGATTCTAGAAATGGTTCGTAAAAAAGTTTCATTCTCCTGTCTAGCATTTACATCTGTCTGACAGTGCGTACTTTTATTTCTTTGTTTTCTCTCATAGAGACGCGACAATGGAAAGATGCAAGCCACACATGCACAGAGAGTTTCGGAAAATATCAAAATGACCTGGAAAACGGTAGTCTTACGATACAGGTAATAACGTAATGTTAATTTTGGTTCGAAATAACTGCTTGTCTTCCTCATTTTGATATTATTGCAAATTGAAATTATCACAGTATTTCATGAATATTAGCAACCCGCAATAACATTTATCACATGTTTTGTTCAGGTGTGTTCGACAACAAGCAAAAATAGCACGAATATTGAGCGAAAGCGGAGGGCAGTCAACCAGGAATTCTTTTCTGGACCCAACGAATTTACACTTGCGGTCATAGGACTATTCAGCAATTCCCCGCCTATGTTTACCTCAGCCTCTAATCTGTGGATGTGGGAAGATGGAGGCACTCTAAGATATCAACTTACGGCCTTCGATGACGACGATGACGTCATATCATTTCATCTCGATCCATCATCACCGCATTCTGCTGAGATTGTGAAAGTTTCCGATGATGGTGAGTTCACGTACAGGCCATGTTTAGATTGTTATGGTGTCGACAACGTAACAGTTATCGCACGGGAAACCAGGAATGACGACTTTGAAGAACTGTGGACTGATTCAACCATTCAAATTTATATAAGGGAAGTTAATGACAATCCTGCGATCTTATTTGCGGTCAAGCACAAAAGCGTTTTAAATAAGGAATACTACATGGTAATAACAAAAGAACAGCGTCATGCAAACGATGACTTCTACCTTGGACTTGAAGCTATTGTTGGAGCATTTGATCCAGACACATCTGACGTGCTTGCATTAACCTTTGACCCTCCAAAACACGGTCAATTTAAAATCGGATTGCAGCACATTCAAGTTACTTTCATAGACGACGACTGCAGTGGTCCAATGAATATAACCGACGAACACCTTTCAGCTCGAACTCCCGACGTACCAATAGTCATGTTTCCCTGCGGACTCGCGATTCCTCATCAGCGAGACAGACTGGCTTGGGTTTTTAGCGCCTTAGAGTACACACCTTTCGTTGACTTTACCGGGAAAGACTCGTTCAAAATCAACGCGGTCGATCAACACGGTGCATATTCTCCGGTGGCTGTGATTGACGTGTTTGTCCTTGTTAACCCATGTATGAATGATGGAATATGCACCGGACCAGAGCACGATCCAGATTGCTCCAGCACAGAGAGATCAAGTGGATTTGACGGGTATTCGTGCATCTGCCTTCAAGGTTTTACTGGAGCAGTGTGTGAATCTAGAATCAGCTTGTGTTTTTCAAATCCATGCCCTTACAACTACACGTGTGTCGATCTGGTAAGACCCCGTATTCTTGTTTTTTTTTAATTTCACTCCAGTAGTTATCGATTTTCAAATTTAAAGTACACTGTCAGATGTAAGTACTAACATCATCCTTATGCGATGTTTGCAACGTTGGCCCTTTGCCTAACATTAGCATTTTGAATTTAAAGAGTAAAGATATTTTGCTTGGACTAATAGCACTTAAAGCAAGTAACACCAGAACATTTGCGTAAATCACCAAGAAACGTTACTCTATTTTTGCAGGGAGATGCTTATTCCTGTCATTGTGAAAACGATAACTGGCCTTGTAGCGGGGATAAAGCAACTTCGCACACAGCTGTGATTGGCGCAGTCGTCGGTACCATCATTCCGATCACAATAGCAATCATAGGCGGTTACCTTATTTACAGGAAAAAGAAAAAGATTACCTTTGTGGCGTAAGCAATTGCCACTCTCCCTTTTTCCTGTATAAATATATTTCCTCAATTATAAGATTATATTATTAAGCTAGTGTGTGTTCACGCAAATTTCTTATTATGTATTTTGCATCTCTAATACCGCAGACCTGAACCAATTGCAACAACGTTAACATGCGGGACGGAAATGACGAACATCAGTGCTGCTGAAGATGAAAACCAAAATATCCATGAAGATGAAAGAGAAAATGAAACCAAGGATACAAACTTGTCTGATGCTCAATGGGAAAATGTTAACTTTGAGGAAGAAGAGGAGAAAATGCCTAAGATGACCGCCCTGGAAGCAAAGAATGTAACTGATGAGACAGAAGTTTATGGAAAATTTGAGGACTCGGAAACGTCTTTGACAGGAACAAATATGTAAAAAGCGTCAGGAATTACTGGCATAGACGACATCAGTATGGTAAGCGATTTTTCTAATATTAAGAGCTTGTCTTCGTATTTATGGTAGCTCATGTTTTCAACCTGAGTTCTCGATTATTGTTAATATGTCACATTTGATTTATATAAGTTCCTCCTCACAAATTGATGTTTAGGGACATTTATTGATTTCTTAGTCGTCACATTAACACATAAAACAAGAAGCCGAAAGATAATTAACACACATATCAACCCTTCTTTGCACACGAACAAAAGTACTAAAGGTTTAAAAGATATCGATACTCCTGTTCTGGCAAGTTCTTGCTCGTCGATATGAAAGTGTAAAATGTCCGATGAATGCCACATGGCATACACAATTATAATACTCAAAATTGTCCTTTCATTTCTTTCAGTGAGATGCTTGAACTGTTGCCAACGATGATATTCGCAAAAAAAATAATTAGAGAATAACTAGAGAAAAAGGATTTCAGCGGCGCCAAGAAGATATAGTAACAGAAGTATAACTTTCGCTTTGCCGTTTCGCACTATATAATCAGACACTCTATACTTCAGATCAAAAAACTTCCTATTATACTGATATCCTAGACGTAATATTGTTTCATTAGAATATATCTCGCGTCATAACAGTCCCTACGTCATATTTAGATAGGTAGGTAGAATTCTTATAACAATTTATGTTAATTGATAGATGTATCACAGTTACTAGTAAAAAGTAAAAATTCCGCAAGGGATCGTTTCATCACTATCAGGGGTTATTGGAGGCCCATGGAAACGTGATTCATCATGATTTAAGAGTCATGAAATTGCCTTTATGATTTCATATGACGGAGTTTTTTGCACCAATATATACAACTCAGAATTTACGAAACATATTTTCAAAACAGAGACCTTGGATACACTCTGTTCTTGTGTGAAAAAAAAACTAAAGCCCAATAAGTTCAAAAAACCTAACTATTTCTTCGACTCCACTAATCATTTCGTTTTACCGTCTATCTACACAACAGTTACTCCATGATTATATTGCATGTACAAATCTAGTCATTCAGTGTATTGTTCGATAATGTAACGCACGTAAATGATCATTTTACCTCTTTCTTATAGAATATCAGGAATTACAGTTTCTTTATCTTCTCGGAATTCGAACTTCAACGCGACCTTAAGGCTATTGAAATTACATTGGCAAGAGCAAATTATTAGTTCTAGTAAATTTTGACTGCAGATTTGATGATTCTAACATAATTTGGTGTCTACTGTCAATAGCCTTTGCAATAATCCAGGCAATACTTTCGACCGCTTAACACCTGATCAACGCATTTAACCAAATGAAGTTCACATACAAAATAACTACTGTAACATATTTTGTAAGTATTGAATTTATAGACGAATAAAAGACATTTTGCAGCCAGTGTTATTTTTATGCGTTTTTGTTTAAATGTATTTGTCAGTAGTTATCCATTATCATCATCACCATTATCATCATCATCTGTTCATATGTTCATTCTATTTCAAACACAACACATCCATATGGATTTTCGTGCATTGAATAAATTGAATACAGGACAGTCAAAATTGAAAACAACAAACTTGGACTGAAATATGAAAACAAATCAGAGAATGAATAAACTATGTGAAATGGGAAATACACGAATTTCCCTTCTAACTCAACGAATATACCTGGAGGACATAGCTGCCTCCCAATTTACTAAAAGAAGAGGGCAAATATCCCAAAATAACATAGTTTTGCGACACAGGCGACGTTCATTTTCACATTCTTTGTTCGCTTACTAGTTCTCGATATTTTCTCGGAAAGTAACCAAGAGAATAAATGTACCTCTTATCAAAAGGTGTATCTTGCTAATAAACGCTGCCTGCACTTTTCAGCTAACAGCTCCTTCCATACATGTATGGTGATTTCAAGAAGTCAAGCATGTGCTTCAACATATGACGTTTACCAAAATTCAGATATTTTACAAACGGCAAACAGTGCATCTCATTTCGTAACAAATGTATACAGGTTGGAACCGTAAACTGCATCAGGTATGACCATGGGAACAACAAACGATGTTACACCACGCAAGATAAAGCATAGATCGATTTGTACCTAAACATATTGTTACAATATTGAAATGTACATGGATTTCTAGTATATAATGCTCATTTTGTTATGGTGAATCCATGGAGAATCACATGGCTAAGTCAAAGTATTTACTCAGACGAGACTTAATGATACATTTGATTGTTACATTTCTTTGCACTATTTCAATTTGTATGCTGGTGCTGAAATGACATGCATTTTGGCGCTATTGTAATTT
>LD344285.1:80937-101855 GCA_001465055.1 Ptychodera flava | reverse complement strand
TATATATATATATATATATATATATATATATATATATATATATATTCAAACTATATTCAAACTATGGATTGAAGACCGCCGCTTTGGTGCAAAGTATATTGAAATTTTGAGTGTTAATTAACTTGACGAACTATAGTCAACGTTTCCCAATGCGTCCGCTCTAGAAAGCTTAGGATTTTCCATGTCCTGCATCTGCGCATATAAATGACAAAAATCGAGCACTGCGGCAATCAATATACACCTATAATTGCCTGTAAATTTCTGTTGTGTGAAAATTGATTATTGAAGTTACAAGATTGTATGAACAAACAGTTAATTCAGGTTGAGCACACGATAAAAAACTGAACAACATATTCTGTAATGTACATTACCTGGTTTGTTGTAACTTCCAGTACATACGAATGCCATGCTTCGGAAGGATCAAAGTCCAACTCAGCGATGTCGTACTTCTCCGGTTCAGAATTGTTATAATAACGGAACCACAGTGCTACAAATTGTTTTACTTCGCCGTTCTTCTCTGCGCCTGTGAAAAATTACGTTGTTTGTCACTTCTCGAGAAAATCGGTAATTTAAGGTACACTTTGACATATGTTTACATCTCGGTAAAACGTTGCCAATGACTATGATCCAGGTACAAGGAAATTTGAGGCGAACATCCAAGGAAAATCATATTTTGTAGCTATGCATGACGGCAAACCTAGTACTATTTAGACAAACCGGTTTATGCAAAAGAAAACAACTGTTGTCCTTTTAATCTTCTTCTCACCACTCAAGTGCAGTTTTAGGATATCTTTTGGTATTATTACTTCAATTTCGGCATCGGAGGTACAATAGACGAAAGCAACGAGCACACGCCCTCAACGTTCCCATTATCGCTAAACAGTAAACATATTGAATGCTGAGTGGATTTATTAGAATGTCTAGAATTATTTACACACTCAAAGATGTTAAAAATAACACGTGATGCCTTTATAAGAGTGACATTAACATTTTTCACATTGCTAGTGCGCTGCATAGAACAAAATCACTTATTAACAGTTAGTACGCATTCTGTTGATTTGTCCTAAGAGTAGACCATTCAGCAGCATAATTCCATTCAATTGACATTAAATTTTCCGTAAATGAGAGATTAGTAAAACAAACCTTCTGTAAATCATATTCCAGTGTTGATAATCGACAATCAATGAGCAGATTTTCAGCCATGTTATGCCTATATAAGCCTATGATTACATTTTACAAGAAACACTCGCCTTGGTAAATCTGCAACCCCATGGACTGGTAGACAACAGATTTCAGTTCAGGATCCCCTCCGAAGGTGTCATCTGGATCTTCGTCGTCGACTATCTCCCAGGGTACAGTTGTGGTGTGTACTTCCGTTGTTGACATGCTGGTTGTAGTGTTAGGCAGTGGTGTGGTAGGCTCAAAATATATTGTGCAGTTACACTGGCAATTATCTGTAATCCAAAAATTTCCTTTCTTAAAAAAATATGTACTTTTATCAATTTGTATTATATTTTTCATAACTCTTCAAAGTTGTAATGGTGACACGTTACTGTATAGACGTTTATGAAACTATTGAAGAGTTATGAAAAATATAATACAAATTGATGCGAAAAGCGCCACCTGTATGCATTTTGCGGCGAAGTGTAAATGAAGTTAGTTTGCTCACAGTATTAGTTAATGAAGGGATTATTGACGATGAATTTTCTGGCCAGCATTATGGCAATGCGGACCTTGATATGCTCACCCTCAAGTCCTCAACATGATACGGACTATAGCTGACCCTTACCTCCATTGGTTGACCCATGGAGCTAGGAAAGGACGTCTCTTGCTTGGAGGAGGTACTGTCACGCGTTGATAAATCGATACCGGTTTTGGCCGTGCAATGCAAGAATACATTTGCACCTGATTATATGTAACTAGACGCGTATAAATCATCAGTGGTTTATACAGCGGTACAACGTATCGGTGTAATCATGGAGCCAGATCCGTTTCTAGCTCCATGGTGTAAGACTATGACTTCATTTTTGGCTGACTGCACCAGCGATGGTCCGCATCAAACAGTACTATAGTACAGAAGAAATTTTACACCGCAAATTTCCATGGACTTTTTCCCATTTTTTTGAAATCACATTATACCTGAACTTATCGTGAAGGCTCACTTCTCAGCCGTAAAACATTGGTTAAAGTTAGGTTTTCATACCAGTGACGTGTGCATGTGCGCAATTTTACTGTTGCTAAAGAGTGTCGATCGATCTTCTGTGAATGCTAAAACACTTCTCCGAGCCATAGACCCTCGAGGGTCTAGGTCCGAGCCACGGTCCCTCCACAAACCGTGTCCGAGCATAGCATCAATAACTTTCAATGTAGTAAAGTAACATCCCCGGAAGATTTCATTTTCTGACATTTTGATCCTACATACCCTCTGCTTGTTGACAAGCAATGAAGCTAACAAGCGTCCTACTGTTCACCATATCGTTGCCCCGAAAAAGACTACGAGGCAGATTATTTCAATTTTTTCAAATTCCCATGGGAGAGAGTGGATGTAATCAGATAATTTTCTGGAACTACCAGGCTATGATCACCTGATCCAATCATTACCCGTTTTCCGAACGATCTCCTGATATTAATTTAGTATGTCATGATCAAAGTTTCACTTTATTACAATGCTGAACTTCTTTCGAGAAACTTGGAAATAAAGATCGATTATTTTTACCATGTGTACACGCCAACAAGATGATATTGTTTAGCAGGAGCGGAGATTAAACCCTGTGGGTCATGAATGCTTTCTGATCTGAATAAAACGTTTGAAATTCGTGTGGTTTACTAGGTTTAATAGAAATAACGGGCGATGCGCTGACCATTAACGTTATTTGTGGGCAAGGGTGAGAGGAAAGCCAAAAATTAACGAGCGAGGCTTGCCGAGCCCGTTTATTTGGCTTACCTCGAGCCCGCGCCCATAAATAAACGTTAATGGTCAGAGCGGAGTCTGTTGTTTCCATTATATTATCAGCGAACCCAAGAAAACCGTCAAAATTTGCGAAAATTTTTGGAGCGAACGACAACTGGGCCTCAGAAACTGAACAATACGCGACGCACTGTCACGCGCGCTGTAAATATTCGTAAATCCGGAGATATTTTCAGAAAAAGTATCTCAACTAGGCCCACAAGTGCTCCATTTTATTTTGTGATTGATTATGATTTACGTTTTAGCTGTAAAGTTAGGATACTTTGAGTTGTTAATCTTATTATTCATATTCACGGGCATTTAAACAAACCATAACTGTGTATTTGTGGTCAGTCACGTGGTTCAGCTCGACCAATCAAAATGCGACGGGCAGGGCATGGTAATATAATAACTTATATTCAAATGATCATTAAAATTATTTTACAAACTATGAACGAGAGAGAGATATAGGGAGGGGCAGGCAGAGAGACACAGACAGAGACATAGAGATACAGAGATACAGACAGACAGACATATATATACTTAATGACTTGATACCTTCTTCTGCAGATTCTCTTGTTTGGTTGCAACATAGTTCGCAATCATCGAACTCGCGCTCTTCGTCCCACCAGTGCTCAGCAAGGAACGGAACTTCAAAGTCGCCGGCCACACCATCTGGTCCATCCCAGAACACTATGCTGGTGATACTTGATAAATTCCCCGGCGCCGCTTTGATGTCCAGCTGTCGGGGTTGAGGATAAACGAGTTTGAATCCTATTTCACATTTCATTCTAGAATTATCACACCTTTACTTTAAATGCAAATGCGTCACGTTTTCACAGCGTTATCTATTAACTTTCAGTATCGTCAGTGTTCTTAAAACTTGCCAGGGAAACAAACCCTGGTATAAAATGTTGGTGTTTAGATCTGCTCATATACCCGCCGCCTTATGCTTATAATTTGAAATAAGCTTTAACAATACAGCCATGTTGACGATTTGATGCAAAGTCATTTGTATTCAAAATACCGAGTGTGTGAAAAAGATGCAATTCATTAATGCTTTCTATTGGTTTGCCATTGCAAAATCTTGTCAACTAAAATATAGATTTGAGCATTTAATTTACGATATTAAGATATGCCAATCTTCATATATAAAATATAATTAATTTTACCGAATATCTTCCTCCCGAAGATACATCAGTATTGTTTTGGTAATATGCCCCTGAGAACATTCTATCTCTGGTGATGTCACGCGTCATGGTTATTGTTATCCCATCGTTAGCATTGTCAGTTGATACCTTGTAACAATAGAGACAGAAGTACAAGAAAAACTAAGTGTCATTTTAACACACATTTAACACAAGTTGATATAGTAGACATTTGAGAACTTGCAAAGATATTTGCTTCGATTATGACGTCTTGCTTTTGTTGATTCTAGGACAGTGCTGTTTTTCAGTACCTGGTTCGGTGTGAACAACACTGCATCCTCATACTTTGTTCCCCATACCCCTTGGCTGTTGACAGCAAACCAACCATCGTTACCAGAGAAGTCATCACTGACGATTCGACTCGGACATGCAGATCCTTCCGATGTTGGTAAATGAAGAAAGAAACCTAGAAATGATAGTACGATACGAATTTACATTTTCTGTTTTCTTTTTTATTGAAAAAACGTTGTTTGAAAACAAATATGCATTTCACTAAAGATTGTGTATATTTTTCAATGTCACATTTATACTTGTGCAACGAGTACGAACAATTTACAAAAGTGCATATAACAATTAGAAGTAGTATTATAAAACTGTTTATTACCATCGAGAGACGTTTTTGAACTTTGATAGTCTTTGTCTGTGCGGAAGTCGTCCGAATCTTTTACGACACCAGCAGTTGGGTCTGTCAGATCTACAAATACAGGTTGAGACACCACTGTGGTCGACAGGCCAGCTTTGTTAGTCACCCGTAGGTGAACGTAGTATGGCCGATTGGTCTGCGAAAGGAAACAAAACAGTTTAGCTAAAATAAGACGACAATATATATGACTCAGATGCTGTATAGGATCCACATGCATTACAACATGCCTGTGTTAACGACAGGGACACAATGGCCATTCAAAAACATAGCATCACAATGATGTATACAGTCTAGACCTTATCACGAAAGTCTAACTGTGACCATCTTCTTCGACAAAACTGGAAAGATTAGCACTTGCAAATTGCCGCGAATTACAACTTTATGGGAATACTTGCCTCCAAGTCAAGATCAACAAAGGTGTAGCTTGTATCATTGGCAGGGACATCGATGAAGTCTATCAAACGTACTGGATCAGTTTTGCCATCACAGGATAACCCGTCATAAAGAGATAATGAATATGCTTCCAAGCCACTTTCATCATCGTAGAATTCAGCCCACGAGACGGGTAGCATATCTCCACGAGTTATATACGTCACACCCTTTAGAAAATACAGTGAAAGCATGAATAACCAACAACAGAATAAGAAGCAGTGTTTTTCTCTTAACGCCTTTAGTATGCATACTATATTTCAGTTCATCCATATATAGAAAGATAGATAGATAGATGGGTAGAAAGATAGATAGAATAGATAGATAGGTAGGTAGTTAGGTAGGTACGTACGTACATACATACATACATACATACATACATACATACATACATACATACATACATACATACATACGTACGCGTACGTACATACAAACAGACAGGCGGCTTGGCAGATCAACGGACGGACAGCGTGTCAGAAAATCGCAAAGCGTTTGTATATTATATAATTTAAAAATGATGACCGTGCTTTACCTCGTTTTTAAAGGGTCCAACTTTGATATAACCTGGAACAGGCGGGGTCAAATCGACAGTGAAGTCAGCTACGGTTAGAGAACAAAAACCGGATTCGTCTGTCGCCATAACGACTGCATGATACGTCTCCTTGTCAACCAATGAAAGCCCTGTAGCTTCTACCATAGTGTCTTTTCCTACTTTGGTCCAAGGGTGAATGTCAAATATGTCTTCATTTTCTCCGTGTGTTCTTGTCTCCCCATTCTCGTGAAAATCTTGCTGTGACATAGAAGCAATGGTATTTTTGAACATAAGTCGAATCACTCAAAATCAGAAATACCGATAAAACGACTCATTTCGTACACCTGCCACGTTAAGTAATTGCAGGAACAGATTTAATATGTCAGTCTTTTCATACTGCCTATGAATAAAAAACTTGTTCCTATGTTATTCCACAGATTTTTCGATTGGTTTGTGAAGATTTGAAGCTTACAATTATATACGGACAATTTTGTCTTATCGACTTTCAATATGAGATCGATAAAACCTACCAGTTCAAAACAAGAGATGTTGAAAAGAGACTCTTTGATACCAGTAATTCCCAATGTGTAGAACATCACTGGCATTCCAAATTCGAAACTTGTCCACGACAGAGATACTTTGTCCGCTGTTGATATGTATCTAAAATTAAAAATACATATGAGAGGTTGTTGCATGGAAACAATTTCTGAAAATTCTTTAGTCTTAGCCTTAGAATACAGAGGGGTTACTTTTATGATCAAGAAATAATCCTAATTGGATATTTAACTTGACAAATTAAAAAAAAAATTATAGGGTTACCACGAAACCGTTTTGAGATATACCTGTGCAACGTAATTTCCCCTTCCGACACTACCTCACCACCGTAGCCAACTTTGATACCGTTGGAGGTCACCTCGGTCATCGACGAAGACACACTATACGCCCTCAAGGTAGCGTAGTAGGTTTGTGTTCGAGGGACAAGCTGTAGATTGTCGAAGGTGTGCGAGACGTTGCATCCTATGTCTACGAATGAGCGGATGTCTTCTCTTGTGTCAGGATATCGATTGTCTGTACCCATCGCCAATTCATAGTAATCAATTATCTGACTTGATGAGGTTTCTGGAACGAGAAGGTAAAATGATTTGAACAAAAGATGAGCTACATACAAACAATTAAACAAACGGTCAACTGTTGCTCTCGTTTCTCTTTACCACACACTGACAGCCAGCATCACATTGTTCATAAGCAAAAACTCTATGCAGCCGCGAAGCCCCGGGAGAGGGTTGCGCAAAACATGAAATTTTACTGCAAGAGAAACTGCGCAACCAGCGCGGAAATAAGCCTTAGAACTACTTTGAAAGTAGTGCTTGTTTTTTTTTCTTGAAGCATACATCTACAGGGCAAATGTATCTCATCCTATAAAATTACAAAATATTTACCATCTTCATATGCATCGCTCCTACCACACTGGTCACCAAAATGGTCCCAATTGGCCGATAATGACGTAATCGAGTCTTGGAAGTTCAAGTCAATGCCGTACACATCACCATCCCTTACGTCTTTGGGTGACGGAGGTTCAAGTTGTATAGTTACTCCATCGGATCTTATAACCGACTTGTGTCCCAGTAGGTTGGTAGCCTTCACAACCGAATAATATGTCTCTCCGTTTTTCATGTCGAGACCATCGTTCATACCAAAGTCTGTAACAGGTAGACATAATGTTCCGTTGTTTCGAGTGAAAAGACAATTCAATCAAGTTTCTTGTGGTCTTTAAAGTCCACTTACAATGCACTCGTTTTCTTGACCTTTTCTCCCAGGTCTCATTACTATGTAACGTTCATTTTATGGCAATGTGATTGGCTACTTGATGTGTCTGTGTTAGCCTCGTTCTGTAATTGCCTCATAGTGTCCAATGTACTTCCCAAAACCGTTGGGGCAGCCGCATTTGGTTCGACCGAAAGGTAAAAATAAAGACAATCATGCTCAATTTCCACTGAGAAATATCTCAATCCTTTCAATTTGGTAATTTTTTGTATTTTATACTTGACGCTTGCAGCGATTCTGGTTTTAGATATATTTTGACGTGGTCGGTATTGTAAAATAAACATGCCATTTTAGTGTAAATTTGGAAACAATACACAGCGATGACACCTTGTAAAACATGAAAATACGATGTCTTGTTTGAATTGCATGACACTTAGAGTGATCAGACAATACCAGGTCAAGTAAATTACACATGTATACTGTTTCAGTCAGTTGGAGATGACGTCATAGAAATAATTTAAGAATGCTTTGGTTTCACGAAATGTCGATTGACATGCATATTGAAATGAGAAATAAATTCAATGTTAATCATGGAAACTTGTAACCTCTTCGCTTATATATACCATCAATGTTGCCATCCAATCCATGAACGAACGATTTCAAAGTAAAAACAGCTCTAGCGCCCCTGGCGCTGTAGCGATGGAAGAAAGGCTTGTTGGCAGCGTGCCAACAGTTTTATATGAGTGCAATTTAGTAAGAACCGTGGTACGTAGATCACGAATATAAAACACATCCTTCTCGTATCAGGACCACTAAGAACGCAACATTCGCGAGCGTAAACTTGTACGATAATATTCAAAATATGATGCTGTTGGTGGAGAAATTGAACGTTTTTGAAAATAAAAAAACGATCTGTCGCATTGCATGAGACGTGTTACATAATATGGTTCACAAACTCTATTGATGAACAGTCGATATGTCCGATATTGAAAGTTTGTGTTCAGAACAAGTTTACCGTAGAAGAGACTTAATTCACCCAAGGGATAATAAAAATATCATTGAAAGATCAAATCGTTACTGGCAGCCATGCAGAGCCACATAAAGGTGCACGATTTGAACGGGTGAATGTTTCTCAGGCGAACTCGGTTTTCTGTGATCGAACCAGGGGCCCAGGTGCAGACATCCTGGATGATTGGTACATGCAGGAAGTATATGGAACACTCTTTTACGAAGCTCTATACGACAAGGTTAACATAAGAGCACAAGTCAACCAATCACGGTGCTGTAACGTGACTTTGCATACTAATGAGATCTAAGAAGACCGGATCGTGCCAATGAGTGCGCTGCAAGTGAACATCATAGAATTGTAAACACATGTCAGTGTGACCTGGACATAAATCGTCGGTGAGTTTGAAACAGGACAACCGAGACACAAAATGTGGAATGTTCGAATTCTTTGCCTCCCTGAACACGGGTAACGATTTTCATATTTACCAATCTATTACATTATAAACAGTAGGCCATATCGACGCTAACGGATCATGAGATCATATAATTGGCTGATATGTTGAACGTCATGTACTGTTAAAGTAGTACGACTGCATGTTGTCGTTCAAAGATAAGCAACAAAAGTGATTGACCTACCATCCGTGGTTGTTGTGAAATTCTGCATTTGCAAACCATCAAATCTGAATATCGACCATTCGTAGTGTATTTTCGGACAGGGGTCTCCATGGAAACTCCACTGTACCTCTAACACCTCGTTGCTGTCCTGAAAGTCTCTGTGAATTTAATACCAAACAAGATACTGTGTAATTTACTGGATTTCTCTCAGCCCCTCTTTTATCTAGGTGGTTGAATATACCCAAGTGAAATATACGACTGATAAAAATGCGACGCTGATATATTACAATGATCGCACAGCTAAGATAGATCGGGAGCCCCTGAGAGTTTGGAGGGAATTGGCTGAAATATGGCGTGAGAACCGGTCTTCGTAGCTACATTTGTGTTCTGCAGAAGCGACGAAAGAAATTAAGACTCATCTTAAACAACTGCCGTTTCAACACAATCCTTGAACTGAAATGAATGCGTTTAAACTGGCTAACATTAATTGGATTCCTTTCAGTGGCCTTGTAGGCTTGTAACATTGTTAAACTAGATAGCAGAGTGATGGTTATAACGTGATTGTGTGTCCGCGATAAGTACCTATACTTCTGTACTGCGAACATTTTCTCATGAAAATGACTAAAGCATGTAAAGTCTATTGCCTTGCTTATTTGCTTTGTTAGACTCAGATGTCTTTGTAACTTTTGAATGAAATGAACTTGCCTAGTATTAGTATACTTACACATCAGTGTCCTGTCTTCCATCCCAGATATAAGTTCCTTCGAGTAGGGGCAGGCCAGCGCCGACTCTACTGATATAAACACCATTTGAAACCGCCGTGGAGTGCATCCCAGCCAGATTGTATCCTCGAACAGATACGAAAGCCCGTCTGACGTCATACAAATCAACTCCGTCGATAAAAGCACAAAGCCCTAAAGACACATCCACGTCTGCAAAATCTAGTATGTCAGTTGTGCCCGGATTTTTACCGACTGCCACTTGGTACCTACATCAATACAGAATTAAACAATATAAAGCGCTATGAGGCTGGAACATTCGTTCAAAATTTTTTTCTTTCCCAACGGTAAACGTCTAATCATTCATCAACAGTGACGTGAAACAAACTTTCCCTTCAAATGAATCAAGTCACTCGATTCATCGCTCCTCAAGGTCTCCTATGTTAAAAACCTTATCGGTATCAAGAAATTATCAATATCAATAAGAAATAACGCCGAGGAAATTGTTTATATGAATGTCTTACGGAAACGGTCGGCTACATTGTCTAAACCTTGGCATTGCTTTACATTATCTCTTCATCTGAATCCGAATTACTACTCTATTGTAATTTCTGCGATCAACTTTTAAAAATTATTAGAACAATATTATAGCCAGACTACTTAAAGAGTATTGCTGTTTCCTTGAGTAAAGCACCCTTGTGCTGAGGGACTCACCTCTCGACAAGACTCTCCGGATCTTTAAAGCCTTCCCAGGCAACAAATAATCGGTCCACTGATTTTTGACAGATTGCATCGTTCGTAGCACTACCTAGAGATTTCACGTGTAGGATAATTTACTGTGATACATATTGTAAACACACTGAGTGGTTATAAAGAAACATGTAGATACGACTGTTTGTATAGTGAGGTAAAACGTAGAGTTTGGCTCTCGAGAGGGTACTTTATCAAGGGAGTATGATGTGTTGGATTAAGAAGCCTGAATTTCCTCTAAGTTTGTGGCCAGAGTATACACTTGTGTGCCGCGTTTGAATACAAATGAATGTCATGCTTTGTCAGATATGGTAGCTATGTTATTGGTGATATCCATTTAAAATGAGTGAAATAAATGATGAAGAGTTATGTAACTGAGAGTTGTGTATCTACAGCATTGGGAGATTTATGCAAGGTCGACTCTTGTTGCTACTTAAGTCTCATCTTCAAGTTCATTTCTGTACCTACCCTTACCTTCGACAGCGTTGCATTTCACAAATACGCTTCCACTTTCATTATAATCGACTTCATCGACGCCGTCTAGATGTACAACGTTGCCTGGAATAGGCGGGGTGTCGTCCACGTAAACTGGGTTAGAGAAACTCATTATTTCACCACCAGCTTTGTTTGTAACTATCAATGTGAAGTAGTGCTGCACACCAAGGAACGGACCTACGGTGGATTATGAGGAAAGCCTTGATAAGTTCAGCTCAGGAGCATAATGGACAAAATCTTCCAAAATTTAAAAAACTACTAGCTTTAACTTTGACCAGTCCTTCTGTTCCGTTATATACAATTTTTGTCCTACTACAAAAAACGTCTAAAAATTCAAAGTATTCAATTTGTGAACACAGCCTTGTATGTATGTTCGATTTACTGTTAAAATCTGACTTTCAGTATTGACTAAATTTATATGTCAACAATTGTATTTTAAATTGTACACAAGACGTTATTTTGGAATCGCTATCAGTAACACTTTAGTATTTCAATATACTTTAGACAGAAGAATAAGAAAACGCACCATTAAGGAACAAAAATAATGAAGTTAATTTATCTAAAGTTACGTCAATCTTTCCTTTTTCATCATTCTCTTTCATGGTGCAAGCATTTACATCAGAAGCCTCGACAAACCTTGGTCAGGTAAGGCGATACATGTGAAATCGGCAAAAATCCGCACTGCATATTCTCAAAATATACTCCGCCATACTGAGCCGTAACTTCTTTACTTTGACTTCAGTAACTTTAGTTTGCAATCGAAAAACAAAATAAGGTTTACAATACGACCTACCATTCATTTTGTACTCGTGAAGAGATGAATCAACCACTGTGAAAGGGTAGACAGCGTCTTCACCCTCAGCCAAACCAACTGCAACTTGGTAGTTCGCTATTCCACTCTCCTTGTCGTTGAAGTTGTCCCACGAACAAATCAGATTATCTGTGGTTCTTATCGATCGTGGACAGCTGATGTTGCCCGCCGTTGGTGGCGTTGTATCGACAGTAATGCCATCAGAGTGTGCTTCTGCTGTCAGTCCAACCTATATGAGTAATGTCAATGACGGGGATAGATGAACAGATGTTGAAAACTTAGTAGCTGTATATGAAGACATGTCGATGGAATGTCACCATTTGTATTTAAGTAATTATTTATTATATATACAGCATGCAAATTTGACAAATACAACAAATCGATAAGGTTTGTCATGAAATAGAGTCTTAAAAACTACAAAAGCGAGGGAAGGTGGCCATCATGACAGTATGTTTTACACTTCAAATGTTCAAATGCCATCAAACTAAGACAAAGTAGATTTATACCTGATTGGTTGTCCGAAGTGTCAGTATATTAGGAAGACCCTGTACATTTGGCTCCACCATGGAACTCGATGTTTCATCAATACCGGTAGTATCAGTGCAATTGAAAATGTCAGACGAACCAGGGAAACTGCCGTAACAGAACTCCGTGTGGAGTATTTCGCTTTCTTCTTCAGAAATGGTCCACGATGACTCAATCGTCTCTGATTTCTGCATATAAACCATACATTTTTGATGAGTCAACTAGAATATTTTGCAGTAGACTACACATGTCGAAGAAATAAATATTCGAAGAGAAATAAAAATAGAAGCACCAAGACCAGTGACACAAACAATGCAGCGCAAATAGAGAAGTATTCCATAAATGTAAAGTTGAAAACACATTTTAACATACTTTCTTTAGTTCTGTCGAATACAGATAACGAATTCTGACTTTTTACTATTTTATAATCATTTCTACTAACTCCACCGTTCGTCTCTGAACTTGCGCAACTTTATTTGTCGCTATATATACTTATACAATTTACGGTCCCCTAAACAAACCTGCTGAGTTGTAAATTATGTTATGCAGGCCATTAAATGTACAAAAATAACAGGGGAGAGCTTAGTATCAGCCCTCTGTCGTGTTTCTGTGAGAGATATTTAAGATTTCTTTTAATTTGAGAACAACCTGATATTTTGCAGAGTCCATGGTGATTTCACTCTCATTACGTCCTTCCAAAATGTCTATGCTGATCTGTGGAGCAGTGACGTCAACCGTGAATCCGTCTGATGATGAATCCAGTACATTCCCAGCACCAGTGATCGCTCTTATTGTGGCGAAGTAACGTCGGCCCGAAGCAAGTGAAAGCAGAGACTGCGCTGCTCCTGAGCTACTTATACCTGGAGACGAAATAACGTCACCCTTCAGTGTTATTAATGAAGTTTGCCATGAAATGCAGTCAACATGTTGATCTTTTCTCAAATTTTCGAAGTTTCACATTGAAAATTTGTTGTGCCGATAATCACACTTTTCACTTAAAGACTGATAGTGTTGCAATTATGCTAATATGCTATGATATAATGCTATTCAGGTTTTTAACAATAATGTCAATCTAAAAGGATATTAAAAAATATGATTCCGTTTTAAGAATGATAATTTATGGGCTATGTGTCTTGAGGAGCATTTCCTAGAACACATCGTCTCCAATTGTTAGGCAAGACTTTTAACAACATTAACAGTTCACTACATATTTAATTTTAGCCGTTTAAAGATCGCCAAGTACGAATTGCAAAATGATGTGCGAGAGAAATGCAGCGTCTGGCTAAAGTATTTTAATCATAGCAAGATTATTGCTGGTAATAATACGATTTACAAAAAAAGAGAGAAATGGACCTGTCGCAGTTCCTACAAACACTTTTTGCAATGAGCCTCATATTTGAATAAGGTAGATAAAGTAATCGTCGGTAAACTTACCTTCGCCAATATGGTATCCCTCGTCATCTGTGACGATACCATCACTGATATACGGCTGAACGTCGTCAGATCTTGGAGTTGTTCCAACGGCCCACTCATAGTGAACAATGCCATGCTGTTCACTTTCAAAACCAGTAAACTGCGCAGTGACTGTGCCAATCTCTTTCTGGTAGTCAATGTCTACAGCCATTTGCTCCATTTCATCATTCGTCTCGACTTCAGGGCCATCAGTTACGAAACCAACCTTGTCAGCAGATACAACCTTAATGGCACTGGAATCAAATTCGAAAAATTGGCAATTATGTGGAAGGTGACAAACAATGTCGCGAGAATGATACGTTCTAGCATTTACTATTCAGAGCAATTACAGTGCATTTAGATTAGTGCCACAACTCAGTGTGTAGGACAGACAGGGTGACTTGAAGAAACGATTACTTTACACGTTTTGTGGTACCCATGCCAATAGTTTCCACTGTACATGCAAAATGTTTGTCTCATACACGCAGTTATCGTACTATTTTGAAATATGTTGTAGAAACAGATCTTCACTACACAAAAAATTACAAGTTAGTTTCATATGGGTAAAGAACTGAGAGTCTTCTGGTGAGAAAACCTCTGTGTCAAAAACTCTAACATTCTGCACTAACCTTGACACCATCGCTTCGGATGTCGTTCCAGCACCGTTTTCAGCTTTACACGTCACATAGTATACCGTTCCTGGATTTTCTTCGTCGCTAAATTTCTTCAGAGTCAATCCGTCGATGTACCCACCGTTACTCGGCTCAAACATTGTGAAGTTTTGTACATCAGTAGCTCCTATGAGATTGTCAGACGCATAAACATATTTGACGCTACCCGGCGTAATTGTTTTATGAGATGGCCTCAACATTGAATATTTATTTGTAAGATTATCATAATGATACCGTAAGACCTTCCTTGTACTTGATCATCATTGACATTTTAAGATATTTAAAACTTAGTCAAAATTATAATAGTAAGTTAGCATAAAAGAGATTAATACTAAATTTGTCTATGTAAATGGATATAAAACATGTTTTTACTGACCACTGCTCGTCCCGACTGCAATCCAATAAGCAAATATGCCACTTTCAAAGTCTACGGCTTCCCAGTATGCCCTGATGCCTTCTGTGTCTGTTTGCATGACGTAGCCATCAATCAGCTCCTCCTCTTTGTCAGCTGTCATCGCTCCTATGCTTATTAGCAACATCTATGGATGTAGTAAACATAAAGTGATCAGAATTCAATGTAAAAAGTAAAAAACGCTTTTGTCGTCCGGGAAAGCAGTGTCTAGCGCAATGTCTGAATAGGTTTAAAACAAATAATAAGCTGTTTGAGTTGAATGTCCGGTGCGCTAGCATTTTCAATACGCCTATTCGCCTTCACGGTGACGTGCATTTAACTAACTAACTAACTAACTAACTAACTAACTAACTAACTAACTCTNNNCGCACAACTTTTAGGTGAGAAATTACAAAGGGCAGAACTGATGTCCGAACCTGAGGAGGGGTTGAATCAACAGTTACACCACTAGTATCTCGAACACTTCCAAGACCTGCTCCATTGACCGCCGATACTCGAATGCTATAGAAGCCTCCATTGATAAGGTTCAGTGTGGACGGGGAGTGCCATACAAATGTGTCACCGTCGACTATTTCATGTGATTTTCTTGGAAGGACAAAAAACCAGACGAGAAGGGAGATAGATTAAAAAGTCCATTCATAAAGACGGGGACAATTTTTGTGGTACTTTTTTAATTTGACAGTCAAACATAATGTGGCAAGTAATCATAGTTGACATTTGTTAATCACATTCTGCGCGTTTTACTGTACCAAATACCTTGCTTTATCGTTGGCTTTACAGTTTAGGTGCTTTATTTTTTAATGGTCACGAATACATTTTTTCAAATTTCTTTGACATTTACAGATCAGATGAAATATATGACTTTGTGTTCATATTTACCCATCGTTTGGATAAACTTGTCTCCTCGAGCCTCCATAGGTTTGGTAAACTGTGACTTTATAGTGATCCACACCGGATTCAAAATCACGACAATCCCAGTTAGCAGCTAGTTGAGATAATGTTCCCTAGATGAATGAAATGAATTGTATCATTTGTATCAGAGGTACTTTACAGAAGACATACAATCTTTCCATCACGATAATATCTGACAATTAAATTAACACGACTCTATTTTATCTCCAAGATCCTCGCACAGAATTATATCCTTAAGTATTTCGAATTAGGTTGAACACTTCCTTTGTATTATATTTATCGAGCGAGCCAAATGCAGTGTTTTGCTCTAACATAGTTACATGACGCATGAAATTATAGTGATAGATTACTTACGCTGTAGCGTCTGTCTACACCTATCGTGTCCCCGTCGCCTAGGAAGATGAAAAGAGGCTCAGTCAAATCGATGGTGAATCCCCTAGAAGCTACCTTGGTTCCTGCGAGGGCGTTGTTTATTGCTTCGATCTCGGTGTACACATAATCACCATGATTGAGGTGAAAATGGTGCCAATTTATAGCACTGGATTCGGCAGGCAAAGATCCCCTGGTGTAAATATTTTCTGGTTGTGATGGATTTCCTGGGAAAGGAATACCGGTACACGAATTTACTTTTTTATGTGATGCCTCATTATAGTTGTTATCATTGTAGTTAATCGGAAAGGCATGCATAATGCCAGATGTGTCTGAATATTACAGATCAGGACTAAAAGTTCCTCATTTACTTCATTACCATTATACCGAAAATCCAAATCAAGAATTATAGAGTTCACCAATCAGCTACATTGAGAAAACGGCGAACTATTTAATTATAATAAAATACTGAATTTCCAAAATGAACATACTCGTTAAAGAGAATCGTTACAACAAAGCGTGAAAATAAAAATGATAATATATAAAAACGATAATTATTAGCAATGGAAAATATTCATTGGTCATAATGAGGCCAATATTCATGTAATGTATTCGGCGAATTAAGATAGATGTTTTGGACAGAGAGTGTGTTTACGTATAGAGACAAAAGAATGTGAAGTACACATGAGAATTTTTCGGTTTCTTTTAATATAGCTCACAGGTGTACAATGTGGGCAACGGAAGTTTATAGAGAAGAAAATACAGATTACAAGTTCGCGATGGAGGCAATATCTGTTCAATCAGAGCAATATACATTTTGTTTTCTATACATAGAACAATATACATTTTGTTTTCTATACATATAATTATTATGTACCTTTTCCATGCTTTTCCCTCCATATTCTTGCCAAATACTCCTTTATAAAAGATTCCAGATCAGAAAAATCGTCCCAAGAAGCAGACACAGTCGTTGCGACGGGTGAATACATCATATCGTGCTCTCGTTGTAAACCATCCTTGATCCAACCCTCTACTGGAGGAGTCATGTCAATTAACACTGTAAGCAGAACACATCATATCAGTAGTAAGGATTGAAATGGAAGATGATTGTGCATAGTGATGAGCAAATGTTATACGGCAAAACAACTAAAACCTTTCGTTTTCATTGAATAATCGTCTACCACATTTATGTTCTGTTTTCAAGTTTGTTGTACACTTGTGGGCTCTTATCGTGCGCGATGCAATGGTGCGCTACTTATGACGCGACGATGTAACACTGAGTTCATTTTGATTTCGATGATAATGCCTTAACCCTACAAAAAATGTGGAATAAATGCTTATACTCAAAGTTGCTCATATGACTATGACCAGCCTGAACGCCATGCGTAGTCGGTGAGCTTATAAGTACAAAAGTAATTTAAACTTATTTTCGTCAATACTTGATGAAAGTGATAATTTACCAAGCAGAAGTTTTAATTTTGGGTGTTTGGATATGTAACATATAACATACCGCCGTTTGTTGTGACAGCTGTACTCAACTTCTTATGGCCTGCATTGAACGCGACGATCGTTGAGTAGTAACTTTCGTTGTGTTTCAGCTCTACGCCACTTTTGCACGCTCTGAAGTCGGAGTGTCTTAGTTCAGTGTCATAAACCGTATCGTTACTTCCCGGGAAGCTTCCGGCGTACCATACATACTTCTCTGTTCATAAATTAAACATAGTTTAGAAGTAAGGAGACAATGTGTACAGCTGAATCATATGCCGTGGTATTGCTGATCTCTCCTAATGAAGAACACACTTCAGAACGATTATTTGCGAAATATTGCATCTTTAAAGTAAACACTTTAAGACAGGTTTCCTATCAGCAGGAGAGATAAACGGAAATAAATAAGTCTGGCGATGATGAGCTATACCTATGCCACTTTCTTCATCGTAGAATCCTCTCCAGCTGACGCATAACTCGTCCGATGAAGACTGGTAGTCAATATCGTGACCAAGTACTGTTCCATCAAATACTTCTCCTGGAATCGGAGGGCTTGTGTCGACGATGATCGGGGAAACTGCGTGACCGACTGTGGTTAGTTCAACTAAACCGAAGAAGATTAAATGTAAAACAAAGAAGGTTAGGGACTGTCATCCTTTAACTTATTTCATAATTGTCTCGTCTTAACATTTGGCGTTAGCGAACGTAGTCAGTTTGCTCCTCTTTAAAGTTTTTTGAAATTCCTGTGTTAATGTGCCGACGTGTGTTGGTACTGCCTTGCAGAGATTTGAGTTTAAATTTGAATACTCTTAGTCAATAAATTCATACTTGGATTATCATGCATTAAATAAAATACAAAATATACATGCCAATGACAGAATAACAAAGATAAGCATAGCAGTTGTAAAAGTATGAAAGTATCACAAAATACGATAGAAAAAATAAACATGCTGAAAGTTTAGATAATAAAATAAGTGTAATCTATTTGAATGTATTGTCGGAAATGAATCAGCGGTATTTGCGAGTGAACGACGGCATGCTTTCGGAATGTGATTTTTTTTTCTAGTACTATACTGAATCAATGAGTTGTTAAGTTTAATAGACCGCTACGGCTTTGCTTACTGCACTGGTGAAAAACCTGTTAAGTTTTGATCTTGCCTTTCCTGGATAGCTGGTCATTTAAGAGAATATTTGAGATGTTACATGGTATGACTTTTACAGGTCACACTGAACGTGTAATGCACAATGTATGATTTTCTGAAGTTCTTACGGCCCTTTTTGAAATACATCTTCTTACACAGGTCATTGTAGTCAGCCGGAAATCACTGTGACATGGACATGACATTGCCATTGAGTCACTGCAACTGTATGTTTCCAAACGTCAACTGTTAGAGTACGGTTACTATTAGAAAAACCTAATCTGTGTAAATAGGAACATTCACGAATGACATTTAACATATACCCACGGTAGGTACATTTAATTTGTCATCAAGTCAGAGCATGCTTTTAAAGTTTCCGCTAATATTCTCCCTAACATTGACACACAATTGTGGACAATGTAGTTCAAGCAAAAAAACAAAATACGATAATTCGTGACATAAAAAGGGATGACAAATCTTACCATGATTCATGGCTCTTATTTTAACCCAGGCCGGCACACCGTCAGGAATGCAAAACGGATACGAGATGTGAGTAATGTTATTTTCCCTCTTCCAGTCCAACAAAAACACATCTCTTGGACTTTTTCCAAGACCAAAACTGATTTCCCGGATGAGTGATAAATCGTCGCTGAAATTTAAAAAAAATACTAATTACTCTGCTACACTATCTACAGGCATTTCATATCCCACTTGACGATGACATTTCAGTTTATCAACATTAAAAATGATCAAGAAAACCTAACTTTTCAGTGAAAACATTTTTAAGATGTCATGACTAAGATACAGGAATGTGCTTATGGTCATGTATGTATGCAGAACATCCCCTGGTCCTTATGCCAAATTTGAGTGGACTATGTTGTGGCACATGATGGGAAAAATGCCAAAAGAGAGTGATGTGGCGGATGTTCTTGGGCTCGGCACATGTGTAAAGTTTAACAATGTAAGTGGAGGAACGTTTTGTAATTCTCGGTACCGCATGTACTACTTTGCTACCTATGTGAGTCATCAAATTGTCAGGCGATCGACTGTATTTTCAATATGGCAGATTTCCACAGGTAAAATAAGTAAAATTACCGCAGAAGTTAAAATAAGTTTAAGGTTTTACTTTAATGTACTTCCAAAACGCCTAAAATATGAACATATGAAAAAGAGTTTACATCGCTTCATGAACAGACTGGTTTTCCGTGACAGTGATTATATATGTGCATGTAGATTAGTATTTCAATCTCTTGCTGTTGTGAGAAGTCGACGTTTGTAATGTATTTAATTACAAAAAAAATTCCCCCCTCCCCTTAGCACTGCACAAATGCTCTTTAAGGCATCGAGAATTGATCTTTCATAGTACTAAACTAATCGGCATGTATATGCACCTAAAAACAGGTTATCCACCAGGCAAGTTTGAATGTATTTCATCGGCATATTTCAGGGTAATAGCTCTTGTCATAAACATTGTGGCATACTGAACCGAATCATAAACCAAATATATATGACTATATACTTTACATCGTATCGTCCTTGAGCCACATAAAATGATATCTGTTTAGGTGAAAAGTGGTGACGGACGGACGGAAAGACTTGGACAAGTCCGATGGGCGTCGTCTTATCGGGACTAATGAATATTGCACTTATCTAGTGAGGTGCTTCACAATATTTTCAAACCTTAGATCGTATGTTACTGTTATCATGCAGTCATCTTCATCATATCCAAGAACAGTGACTTCATGCACGATTGGAGGAGATCGATCGATTGTGTATGCAATGGAGTGGCACACTGTTGTAGCCATCGGACCACCAAAATCAACCTTATTTATCGCTCGAACAGACACGTGATACTTGCCATCTATGAAAAATGCAAGGATATTTTGAAAGAGAAAGTATTGAGAAACTTCAGGGAGGAAAGATGGAATATAAACACTGCACACATCGACAAAATATTTTCTATCACTAACCCATCCGGTCTGTGTAATATTCATTTAGCATGACATGTTTGTTTGTTTGTTTGTTTGTT
>LD344285.1:67574-80926 GCA_001465055.1 Ptychodera flava | reverse complement strand
GGGGGGGGGGGTTGCGGCCAAAACTGAATGGTGCATTAATGAAGATGAAATTGTGTATAGCATTGTCTGAAGAGAGTACCTGACTGAAAGATATATAGCTAGAGTGCACCGTAGAATAGTTTTTATAAGGCAAAATGTTGCGTATCTTTTATATTGCAAACTAAAGTAGATCCCACCAGTATCGTAGTCCTAGCGTTTACAGTAGACGTAGCGGTGATCGTGACACTTACCTGCTAGTTCTCCTTCGAAGGAATCTGCCAGTCCGATGTGTGTCCACTCACTTTCATCGAATAAATGGGCATGTGGGTCTTTGTGTGGGTGGATATCGTCAAGACATGCTTCTGTACCGATGGTCCATGTGTAACCATAGATACCAGTCTCATCGTCGTGGAAACCATCCCAGTTTGCTGCATTAAGACATAATAAAAATTAAACTTTGGAGATCACAATATTATAGGTATATGTTTGTTGACAGCACATTTACAACCGCAATATAACATATTGTAGCATGGAGCTACATAATATTCGATTTTATTGTATGCAGGTTGTCTACATCTTGTATACATCTTTTTCGTCCTTTAGTATGAATGTGAAAGCCATTGTTTGCGAAAATAGGATAAAGAAAAATGTGACAAGCCGTATGCAACTACCAGATACAAATGTATTTGCTCTTGTGTACAGCAGGTCAACGTATGGGGTGTGTCCATTAAAAACACATGCTGAACCTTTTCCGTCGATAATAATTCTGTAAAATAAATGAAAAGGCAATGTTTACTTTATTCGAAGAAAATACATTTCCTTGTTATTGGAGAAACATTAACAGCTTAATGTTACATGTAGATTAACATGGAGTGTATTTTTCGCCAACCAAAAAGAGTTAGACATGCATATTTATTTAACACGTACAGCACTTATTATGCAATACCGCCAGAGTAGCGATGTATACATCACTTTGATTGAGTATGTGTCCGATGTGTGATGGCGATTATGTGTGTACCAGTGATTCAACAGCGTGTAGGCGAGTCGAGAGCAGAAAATTGTAACAACTTAGCTCGGACATTCAGCCGGGCGGTTTTGACTGCAATGTCTTCCCAAGGTAGCTTGGTGCCGTACGTCGTGAGTTTTAATCCTTATCCTTACCTGAAGTTGGCTAACTTTGTAGTTTCAATACACTTAAATTGCCACTCATCTGGTAGAAAGTTTAAGCAGGGCTCGTGTGAAACCTGGTCGATTGACTCGTTCTCGATGATACCAGGATTGGGTGGACTGAAATCCGCAATCATTGGCTCGGACGATATGATGTTCTCGTAACCTAGAAGGACAATAAAAATCTACTTAACATTTTTATGTAAATTATCAAAACCATAATCATGGTAATTGTTAAATACAAGAATGCTTAGTTGTCATTACAAGGAAGACCGCAGGTATATCCAAATCTCGCTGATATATGTGAAGTCTCATTGACTGCTTAGCTTTCTAAAAAAATCGTCAGGCAGTTCTTGCTTTACATAAGGAAGTTTAGATTATGCCAATATTAAAAGGTAGCATGCGCCTCGAAACGTGTGCTCAAACTTTCATCAACGAAACGTTTAACCGTTGTCTCACCAAATCAAGTAAGTCGGGCTAGGGATGATCGGGCAAAATTTGGTACTTTAGAGACACATTACCTAAGAATTACAGGTATTTTAAACTCAATATGACCGCCATCCCTGTGTTATCTCTGTGGGTAAATATATCTTTTTTTCGAAAGCTAAGATGGTGGAAATATTTCCTACGTCATGGGCTTTTAAATGAACCCTTTCAAATGGTAGATCAGAGAAGTCTTGATAAAGTTTGAGAGCCCAAATATCTGTAGCCGAGGTGCATTTTATCTTTGAATGTGTCCGTCAATTATCGAGACACTACTCACGGGGATGGATACACAAACTTTGGTCTATTAAGTCTCAAGATGGAAGGGCCGAGCTGGGGATGGCCCTTTGATGTACGAGAGAGGGCTATAGGGCCGTATGAATAACTTATTGACGGTAACATTCCTACATCACTGAAATCAACACACTTTGGTATGTGACAGAGGCACAGCGTTTCCATTTGTCGTTTGGAAAGGCAGCTGAAACAGCTCCTCTTACGGATGATATTTTGATGATACCTTTTGTTTTACGTCTACATGTAGCATCTAAATTAAATTAAAATTTCATGTAAGCCCACAGCACCTAAACGCCACTATCGTCCTCTTTTTTAACGGTCTTTACTTGCTGTGAAACTCACCTCTAACGGAAAAATCATTAGTATACGTACCTATTATCATCCCTACCTTAAGCGCCAAGAGGCTACTTTTGAACTATGCGTATTGTTAATATACAACTTATTCGCAAAGCAGGTTGAATGTGAAATGGGACGTGCGAATCCAAACATGGGCGACGGATAGAGGCACGAACGGGAATAATGCAAAAAAAAAGATGTCGAGTTGCTTACTTTCACGGCATACAAACGTAAATCGAGGTACGTGATATAGTTGCAAAATTAAGACGCAATGATATATTTACTAACCGAGATCATTCACTACTAGAAGTTGCATGTAGTATACATCACCATGGCGCAGGGTCAAGTCAGTATGCTGCAACTCCCATGAATGTCCAACACCAATTCTTTCATAATAATGAAACCTCCCGAACTGTGATAGCAAGAGTGTAAAGATCTTACTTGATTAATTAGATTGTCATATATGAAATAACATCTCAATGTCTTAATATATTCGGTGATACCGAGATGTTTTTCACTCGTATTCATTATAATGTAAGCAATGGCACTATCTAATAACATCAACACGCCGTGTGTACGGTCACCCGTGTCTTGAGGCAGCCTATATATGTGTTTGTGAAATTGGATGAATGAATGATTTACGTAAAAGAAAATGGGTCGAAAATGTTCTCTTTTGCCGTATATCGTTCATTTATTGGATCTCCCTTCCCTCTCTCTCTCTCTGTCTCTCTGTCTCTGTCTCTGTCTCTGTCTCTCTGTCTCTCTCTCTCTCTCTGTCTCTCTCTCTCTCTCCGTCTCTCTCTCTCTCATATTTTTCTGCAAAGTTCAATTGACAAAGAAATAATTCGCACCTCGTGTAGCTCTGCAGCAGTCCCTTCTATACCTAAGAGTATCTCGCAAGTACCACTGGTTCCGAAATCATAGTTAAAGCTGAGACACGTGGTGGATATCACATTTAAACAGTGGGAAGCGCAGTCTGATACTCTGGAGTAGGATGCCACCTCGTAAGGGGACAATATGAGACGGCCTAGCCTTTCTCTGGTATATTGTGTCAGTGGGTCATTTTGATCAGCAAGAAAGGTGAGATTTCTGACAACATTCAAGTCAGTCCAGGGTACAATCTGATCTGAAAATATGCCATACCCAAAGCCTACTCCTTCCTACGGTAAAAACATAAACAGGGTGAAGCTTCAATTAAGCAGTGACTTCACTTGAGAAAGACGTACGAAAAATTATAATTTATAGATCACTCTTGTGCATATTATGTGTAGTCTCTTATTAATTCATGACTCAGTGTGGAAGCGATTAACCTCAGTCTGTATTCAAAAGTTTTTGTTTCTCCCCTAAACGTTTTTTTTTTTGCTATAATTTTTTTACCTTCTGGCTTACAAGACCACTATCGTCGTACACCACACCACTCGCTCTCAGTATATCACGTCTGCTAGTGGCTCGGAATTCGGGCGTGACTCTTCCTTCGGGTAAAGAGACGTCATACGTCGGCAAATAACATGTTGCTATGGCAGCATTGTTGGCAGAGTCAGTTGCTGTCACAGTGAAGTGTGTAATGACTCCTCCTGGTAACATCTGGTTCAGAAAATTGGACGGAGATGAATAATTGATTAATTTGAATAAATCTTAAATAGTATTGGCATCAATCAAATAAAAAACAACCATTTCATGAAAACTAACATGAACTACTTTGTATGATTATCATAGGCGTTTCTTTTGGTGAGCTTCTAAAAGAACCCGGTCGTCGGTTTTTCCTTCAGCAGTGAGATGCATATCGCATCTGGATATCGTTGTCATATACAAGAAAAGCTTCATTCTTTTGTACAACGACAAACTTTTTTTCTTTATTTTTAGTAAAACAGAAACACTTTTGTTATCATGCCGCTATACTGTGGTACTTTTACCAAACTAAATAATGTACATTTTCTCCTCTGTCCGCTGAATTTAGTGTGACTGTTCTGACTTCTTTTATTGACTCTACATTCTTACTTCAGCGATGGTAACAGCAGATCCTCCCATTGGAACGTCCTTTAACAAGTCACAACCACTCTTGTAAGACCCAACGCAAAACGTCAACTTCACATCGCTGTATTCGTCGCCGACAGCTACTTCAAGTGAGAACGCCGGATCAATGTGATCCCGCCCAGGAAGTTGGTAAACGTCACAGTCTGTGACGTCATCCGATGTTTCAACTTTTTCAAGTATGTTCCATTCCTATTGATAAGAAAAAAAACGTAGTCACGCGACATGACGTGAGCTCTACTTCACTAAATGTGTTGCTTTTTTGTACTTATATTTGTACTAGCCACCGTAAGTGATTCTTTTCAAATTTTTGATATTTGGATAATGAAGTAATCTTTGTTTAATCCGCAAATGTAAGCTCATCTGCTTTTCTCTTTTTGCTATACACTTGGTTTTATGATTATTTTGTGTACATTCAGCTATGGGGCACTTAACACTTTTAAGAAATTTGAATTATTTAAGGATCCAGTTCTCCAAATGTACTTCAAATCTCGTTGTTTATAATTGAGGATTCCAATTCTAATATACGAAGCAGAAAATGTGCTTCATAACATATCCTCATACTCTTTTTCTTTAGGATGGTCTTTAT
The DNA here is from genome assembly GCA_001465055.1 of Ptychodera flava. NCBI lineage: Eukaryota > Metazoa > Hemichordata > Enteropneusta > Ptychoderidae > Ptychodera > Ptychodera flava. Next base: position 76,047 of record LD344285.1, on the reverse strand, counting down.
TCATTGTGAGCTTCAGTGTAAAATAGCATGAGTACAATAACAGCGCTTTTTGTCGCTCGGTCGGCAGTTGCATATGTAAATATTAATTATCAATTGATTAATTGACCTGGATATTATTGATTATTTTGATACTGATCCATTAGAGTTTGTGATTAACCTACACATTTTCAAAATACTCTTAAAACATTTAATAATAAATAAATAGTTTGTTCTCGCATTTTCATTGCATTTAAATACAGTAAATTGTATGTGTTCTGCAAACAAATTACATATCTTTTTTCAGCCATGGGGTATCCAATGTTTCTCACCTTATCCTTGGCAACCTTTGTAAATGCTGGTGGAGTATTGTCTGGTTCTAAGTCGCCCTTGTTTAATATATTTCCTCTGAGCGTTGGTGCCGTATAACTCCATATCAGGATGTTTACAATAACCTTTTTGATTTCCTTCCTGATAAACGGTATCCTAATCCGAATGGAAGCAGTACCTCGGAGTTCTAACTTAATAGGAACCAATTCAATGTCCACTCTTGCTCTGCAAGAAATATGTTAAATATTTGTAATATGAAGGAGAGCTCACTGATGTATTTATATGAAAGATAAAATTAAAAAGATAAATCACTGACTTGTTTTTATATTATTTATCACATGAAATGGCCCGAATCGCCACTTATGGGGCGTAGAACAGGATTAGAAATCTGAATTACCCCGTTCTACGTCATCAACCAGAACATTTTTCCCGCCATTCTCCTTGATGCTTTCGTGCACAGACTAATCTGTCGCGATCGATGCCGTGCTCATGACATTTTTACGGCTAGTCGTAAGGTGCAGACAGCTCAATTTGGACGTTGAATCTGGCGATAAACGCGAAAGCTACACCTAGCACCTCATCGTACGAAAAGTTCCAACTGAATAAATAAGTACCATATGATTTTCTGAAAATGACATTGAAGGCAAAAAACATAAAATCATTCGCCGAACAACGGTAAATTTCCTTCATCACATAAACTCCCGTAAATTCTCGATCGGAATCGAACTTGCAGTGTTGTGATAACGAAGACATCAGCTATCAGCTATAACTGTAGCCTGAACTTTGCAATGCAGCGCTATCGAAAGTTGACTCGGACAAAAGAACAGAGTTTACGTCAATCGGCAAAATTTGGAGGTATCTACGGGCGACATATGTGTCACTGCGGTTAACATCAAAGTTCGTAAGACATAAACGTTGGTGGTGGCATAGTCTGGGCCACAGTGGGTGACATCGAACTGTACTTTTTGGGCTCGCCAAGATCGTAAGCTTGTGATATTTTGAAAGCTACGACACCTCCAAGAATACCGACTACCGTTTCGATCTTGTTGTTGCCTTCTCCTCATAAATATATTTGAAAATACTCTGGTAATATGTACTACTATGGCTGTCAGGCGCTTGCTCGGTGAAAACCCATTGCTAGCCGATGACATGGCAGACTTCCTTTGGCGTCGGGACAGCGCGAGACAATGATTGACAAGTTCACGTGACCGAATCCGTATGTCTGATGGTTAAGATGGCATTCGGTGTATCAAAATTTCAACTTGATCGGATTTATGAATGAAATTACCCAGTAAACAGTTGCATATCTCCAGGGATATGGGCCGTTTTACTCAGTAAATGAAAGTAATCCCGGGAAATACAACTCAGATCCCGACAACATTTCTGCAATGCTCGACTATAATATTGATCCATCCAAATCAAGCGAAAAGTAAGAAGATTGTTCATGTGATAAATATATAATCCCATGAAATTTTTCTCTGTTCGATGTCATCGTTTACTCGTGTTTTTCGTGGAGCCGCACAACTTCTCGCCGCTTCACGAAAAAGGAAAGAACACTCGTGTACGATGACGTCAAAAAGAGGAAAATTTCATGGGTTTATATTATAATAATTACCTAATGTGCGAATGAATTATTCAATTCTCGTACTGAGATCTTCCGGAAAAAATGGGTTAGAACGGCACATGTGAGCATGAACTAATCTCGTAATAATGGTGCTCAAATATACTAAGTTCGGCAACATTGTATGTATGATACAGGTGAGAAGTATACATACAGCGTTAAGTCGTACAAATACAGTTAATACACGAATTTCTCGTGAAACAAAAAGAAAATAAATTGATAGTACTGAAAAAGAAAATCTTACTGAATACAAAACCATGAAATTTCAGTATTTTTTGAAACTGATTCTTACAGTGGTATGCTAAGATGTGATGACGTCAAAGTGTGTGTGCGTACACGTCCTTAATGGAAATGGGTCTAAGGCTACGTTCTAAAAGGGACAATACAATTATTTTTTGGTAAGACTGAGGAACGGGGGGTTAATAAATTAGGGAGGGAATCATTGAATCATGGTTCACGAATTTCACTTCATTTCTTATTGTCTCAAGCGAACCATAGCAACGTCTTCTGCAGCTATAGCTGTGTGGAAGGAACAGTTCATAAAACTTAAAAGGAGGGAAGGTGTTCTGACAATGTTTTTTCATACCTATAACTTACATCCCTGGCGGGATTCGAACGAGAAACTTTAGAAACTTGAGTAAAGAACTACCTTTTACCTATACTCCACCATGCTCGACTATAGTGTTACTATAAATTTCATTAAGGGAGGAAAAAACTAGGCTGCCTGTTACTTTCTCTAGACGAGTGATTGATATTATCTTATAAACAGGTTGCTTCACAAATGTCTGCGTCAAACAAATATTCCATTTCATTCGTAATGTCTCTGTAAACATGAATAAATATTAAATCAACCGAGGACAGCTCTGTGTTTCATGCTAGGAGGGTGCACTTACTTAAGTTGCAGCGGGAATCTGAAAAACAGAAGTTGAGCTTGTACCGGAAATGATGTTGTCAGTAGATACCCAGTAATCTTCATTTCAACTGCGACAAAAGGTATACCCATTCCAAGCGATCCCCACATGGCGGCGCTTATATGTGGTGTCACCGTTACCTAAAGGGATTATAATTATAACAATAAGTTCATAAACTCCGATCCCTTCACAAAGAACAAATGTTGAAGAATGGCGATCCCTCGATTTATATTGGAACATCGATGAACATTTCCCAAAGTGCCATTATATGCACCTTCAAACGTACTTGCGTGCAAGCTGACCTAAATGATTAGAATTGCAAAACACCGTGTCGTCTCGCCCTTTAGCCAACGTGACCTGTTCCGCTGAAAAGGTTTCCGATTCCTTTATACAATACATTATTTGTATGTAATTAGCAAAGAAAAAAGTAACTCGATTTCATATGTTTTTCGCCTGAAAATACATTCTCTTTAATCTTACAATCGGGGCCATCGATAGCAACCCAATTTCGGCAGACATCCTGACTCCATAAGTTCCTCCAGCTCCAAATCCTGCAAGACATGGATATAAAGATTGACGACACAAATATTAAGGAAGAGCTGTATAGGTGTATAAACTACGTTTAATGAATAGTGACGTGCCTTTGCAAGATAATCGCAATCATACCTATCCATAATCCAATGACAGTAGGTCAGAATTCGTAAGACAATAGTTGTAAACATAGACACAAAACAGCACAGAACAGACAGTAAATAGACGGTACACAAACAAAGTCATATTCATGAAAGAAAGATATATGGACCTCTGGCCAGAAGACCAAGAAGTGATGTCAGGTGTTGTGCCACATAATTCAATAGGATAAGAAGACAAACATTCAGAACATTTTGAACGATGACACGTAAACTAAAGTACTGCAAAGTAAAATGTTCTTTCATAGTTAATTAAAATAAAAGTGCTTTCATAAGTTAATATGTCCAGTGTGTTAAATGCATTTCAGATCTGCATTGCGCTACTCACCGAAATAGACAGAAAATGGTCCCAAAGGAAATCTAAAATTTAGACTGAAGAATGTAACCTCTTGACGAAACTGAAATGATCCCCTAAGTTTGATATCAAACCTTTTAAATTCGTCTATATAGTCATCTAGGAGCTTAACATTTATCGAAGTTAATTTCTGCAATAAAAATGTAATTATCGAAATTAATTTCTGCAATATAAATGCGGTTCTGTAGCTTTCGTTAAACACAGTTTCGATCAAAAGTTTAAAGACCTGAATACAGAGCTAGAAGATTTGATTATATTAAGTATATGTTACAACGTTTTCTTTCTTAGTTTGCAAAATTAATGCATATTTCCCTTACTTTCTTGTCAAATGGAGTCTCCATGCATTTATAGTTTAAGTTCAATTGAGGCATAGGATTCAGACCGAACTTTTCGTCTCCTAGCATCCTGATATCTTTTATATATCAAATTCAATTACCCCTGGCATAAAATAATTTTCCCAATGAGAAAATTCATACGTCTGCTTTTAATAAGTTCAAGCACGTAGAATATATGAACATAAATATGATACACATCGATCTTTACCAAGGAAAAACTATTCGATCTGTCATACTCATTTTCCTTAGCAAAGGTCCAGCAATAAGGCAGAAAAGCGGACTTTAGGTTATCAGGTCGGCAATCAAAACTGAGGGCCAAGTAATGATGACACCCATTACCTTAAGAGCGACAGTGTCTACCATGTCATTTATCAGCTTGGTAACCAAGGTATCGTTTAGACCCACTATGTCAAACAGGTCTTCTAATTGTCGCAGAGACAAGTGATTAATATCTGCAAAAACATCGAAGTTTAAAGGGACGTAAGCTGTAACTTGAGGCAAGTTTTTCAGTATTCTGCTTCTGTATATGAACTTCCGTGTCTCACCCTAATTCGTTTGTCATGCTGAAATTTCGAGTATTCTTTTTGTCAACACAGCTTGTATGTGTGTAGTGATCATTGTTTATTGTTTACAAATGAATTCTAGTCCGGACTTGAATACAATTTTCAACAATAACAATGGAAATTATACTCATATAGGTTGTGTTGGCATGCTAAATACTTGGCATTAAATTACAGTTAAGGGATTCAATGCAGAAAGTGTGGGGAAACCTCGAAACAAAGGTCCTGAAAAAATAGCTAAGAGATACAGCTTATGGAGCTTTAAAGAAAAATAAATAGATGTAACCAGCTACACTAATAATACTAATGTGCTATTGCCTGTGCTGCGAAATTAACATTACCTTTGTCATACAACTGCCAAACGCATGCATATTTACAATAGTCATCTATTTAAAGTTCTAGAAAGTTACGCTTGTGCATAATCGGCGTTGCTTAGCCCATCAAATCTCAATTTCTATAGTTGCAACTCACCAAATATCTATGTATTTAGAATATTTGGAAATTATGGGAATGCGTCCCTTATGCACACAAAGTATCCATACAGTCCAATGCTTTGTTTGTTCTCAAAATTAAGAACGCCGGTCTGGTAGACTCAGTGTTGACTCTCTTGTCGTTCTTTTAAATCGAAACTAAAGCTTTTATTAAATTATCGGCAGGTAGAACGGATCCCATTTTGATAACCTTTCTTTCAATATTCTGCGCTGGGCCGTTATCCAAAATGTTTATTATGTCCATCTATCATCCCTCTCTGTTGTTATGGATTAAACAATATTGATTGAACAAGGGAATGGTTTAACGTTTCTGCAGTAGATCATTTGTGACACTCTCAGTCAATCTGACATGGACATGATTTTAGTGTTTCAATTAATAACCAAAACAACACGTACCAACTGGATCTTCAACTGGTTTCGAAATTGCAGAACATCCGCCAACGACTAAGGTAATTTCTTCGAATATTGATACCTGGCTGAGGCAGTAGTCTGTGATCTTGGAACAAATTCTTGCTTTCAACATCACCTGCGTAAAGTTTAAGATATGGTCATGATGATCTGACGACAATTATAAAAAACAAAGACTCTCTCTTAATACTAGACTGCAACTACTCTGTCACCTTAAACAGTATCATGTACAAATCATACTACAAATACTGGAATATGAGGAGAATGTCCTTCTCGAAAGAGAGATACTTCACAGTTGCAATTAGAATACATTGTCTCTGCCTATAGTGATGCCGTAGTCTTACCTTTGCTAAATCTATGTCATTAGAAATTGACACAGATAAACTGTATTTGAGTTGAACATCTTCGAAGACATTGAAAGCGTCCATGGCCACATCTTCATACTCGACAGGTCCCTCTGATTGCAAATAGAATATTGCGGTTACCATATCAGTATTGCCTGGTTTAGGAAGTTATATTCAGACTAAAAACCAAAAGACTCAAAACATTTTTAAACCATTTAAGGACCCACGTTTTCACCTCACAACAGATTTGGAAGTCTACAAAAATACTTAAAGCTTCCATAATATCTTTTGCCAAATGTTTTAATCACCAGTAGTATCTTCAATCGTAATCCAAGTGAGTTGCCGAGCACGTAATGATGGCTGACAAATATACAGTGTATCTGTAAAATTAACAATATTCTTTATTCATACTTTAGCCCACCTGCAATTCGTGATATAAGTCAAGGAAGTATACATATGGTCATAGGGACGGTGGCAGAGGCATTTATACAGCTCGAACGTCTTTGATCCTTTTCTTTAAGGCATAACGTATTAGCGTTTTCGAGTAGGTTTAGTCCTTTCGTTTCGCCCGAGATGTTTCCAATACTTATAGCCTACATTTATTTGTATGTGATACTTAATGTAACCCCTTTGTACATGGGCCGGTGGCCATTGAACGCAAATAAAACCATACCAAGATGTTCCCAATATATGTATGTGGTATTTACTTTCTCTTTTCATAAGTGGTTCAAGGTTACCTTGATGTGATAGTAATTTTCCATTCGTTCCTTGGTAAATTAGTTATTTACGTTTAGTGACACTGATTATTGGACCTGTTTTAATGTATATTTACTATGGCTTACCATGGTAGCTATATGACTTTTTTGAATTTATGTTTTATTTAATTTTTCCCTTTTAATTATTCTAAATGTAACATCTTAGGACTATCTTTTTATGCCACCACTTATTAAGATAAGAAAAATGGGACTTAGCCAATAAGGTCGCCGAACAACACAATTTCAATAAAATGGAAGTTCTTTGCTCACAACAGACGTGCGTTTTGATATACAATATTTTAAGATACATTCGCCACAAACATAATAGGGCTTGCTGACTACGCATATGGTAATTCGATGAGCCCGATGGCTCAGCACGCCGCAGGTATTTTATGCCAGGCCCTTGACCCTTGGACACAAGGTATGATGCCTGCCCGTGTGTGTGGCGGATGCTATCTAACCGAGCATTGTTTCATCCCAAATGAAAATAAAATATATATCTATGGGTTTTAACCTATCCTTTGAACCTATATTGAAATGATGAGTTTACCTTCGTGATTTTATAACTTCATCGATTGCAAACTTGATCAAAGAAAAAAATAATTGCAGCTGGGCCCCTGACGTGCAATGACGCACTCATATTAGCATTCTGACTTCGTAATGGCCACGGCTATGCTGTCAAGATTGCTACCCTTATATAACGCATGCATATCAGTCATCCACTTTAGCGAGCTATTATGAATTGCTTCCGATACCTTATGATATTTTTATCTCGTAAAAATGTGATTATTAGACTTGGTTATGTATTATTAATAGCAAAGCCCGTTGCCAGAATACCAGAGCTTTACGTGTGATTGCAGGAAGCTGACCCTCTCACCGTTCAAGTAGGATTTCTTTCACACTTACCTGATGCCAGATCAACCATATCAACGATTTCCGTCCCGTTTCCCAGACCAGCGATTAACTGACAATGCTGAATGCGAAGTGAGATAGGGAAATGTACGGGAAAGTAGAAGAAATCCATTTCCACGTCACAATAAATTCCTAAACAATCGATATCAAAGTTACAGAATGTCTCCTTGGGTAGGTACTTCCAGAGATGTGGACACCCTGAAACGAAGTATAAATATTAACACGTAATTGTAACCATTAAATGTTCTTGGAAAGGTCGCAGTCTGTTGTTGTTCCATTAGATGTATTCCTGATGGAGAATTCACATCATATCGAAGGAAAATATCATTTTGTGTTTTCGAATAAAAGCTCATTTATTGACTGTATTCATAATTACCAACTATAAATATCTTAGAAAATCCACTGTGCAAACATTAAAACTTACGATTTGCAGGCCGACGATATAGCCGCTCTAGTACCGATCGGAACGAAGATGTAGATTCAAGCCCTCTTGCTTTTGAGAATATATTTAGTTCTTCAAGTATCATCGTTTCAGGCCGTTTGAAGACATGGGATAACAGTCGACTCTGATTAAGTGAGAGAAGACATACATGTCAGCTGCAGGCTGTGAAAGAATCACGTTTTGTAATGCCTTAGACACCATGCATATGATCAAAAATTGACTGTCCCCATAACCGCACATCTGTACCTCTAATCAAACGTATAATGTCACCCTATTATCTGATCAAGTGAAATAATAATTTATTTCCCGCTACCTGCAATTGCGAAATAAACTCCTCGAGCTGT
>LD344285.1:40211-50236 GCA_001465055.1 Ptychodera flava | reverse complement strand
CATACATACATACATACATACATACATACATACATACATACATACATACATACATACATACATACATACATACACACACACACATACATACATACATACATACATATAGACAGACAGACAGACAGACAAACAGACAGACAGAAAGGCAGAAAGAATCATAGTTTTTCCTCAATTTGCATTTTTTGTTTCAGTTCTTTACTTACGTGAGTGTTCGTACTGCTTCATACAGGTCATATTGCTCTCGATGTCCATTTCATTTTCTGACAATGGTGTTGTTGGCATTGGAATCTAAAAAAAGTTATGTAGCATAAAGGATTATTAAAATTCGGTATACTCGACATACATGTGGTAACAACATGAAATATCAAAATGAAATATGGAATAAATACAAGCCTTGATAACGTCATCGAAATGAAATATGAAATAAATACAAGCCTTGATAACGTCATGGAAGCATAACTTTCGAGGAAAATTTACTTCAGCACCAATCACCACATTATAAATAATCTTTAACTTTTGTATGCTACAAGGCACAGTGATAGTTGGCATTTTTACACAGTAATGTTTTTCTGTATCAGGATTTGTTGCGCTGAATAAACTAAACAAAATGTAGGAAAATCCAAAGTAGAAAACAAAGCTAGTTAAAGTGTTATGGTGACGAATGCGAACAATCCACCTAGCGTGAAAGGTTCGAAATGTCACCTTAAATTCACTTACTGTGCCGACTTCTAACGTATCCTCTGTCATATTTTGCGTAGTTTTCACATGATCAATGACTGAAATAGTTTGTCCCATGTACTTCAACGTGCTCTCGGAGTTGGCATGTAAATCGGGTCTACGAGATTCTGCGTCTACAAAGTGTTTTAGGACAATATGTTAACGATAAACTAATTCATTAGTATATCGCATTATCAATTTAGGAACATGGATAATACAAGGAATGTAGTTGTTCGATCTAAAAAGTCTCTTTGCAGTAATAATTGCGTCTGTTATGTTAACTTATTATAGGACGTCTCAGAAGCGCACATAGGGGTAGTTTAAATAAACCGTATTGGGGTAAAGTTTAGAATTCTTATCAACGAACCGTCAACAGTTGTGACAATTAATTTTTATATTTAAAATACCATTCTTACCATTAGTTTTTTCTGTACTCTGATCTGCGCCATGGCCTGATTCTTGTGATCTTTCCCGTGGTCTAAGTAGAAAGAGAATCAAACAAATTGAATGAATCTAGTGTATGAAAACTAGTCGAGGACATACACACCAAAACAGTTCCTTAACATAAAACACAGGGATCTGTTCGTTAATCAAGAAATCCATGTCTTTTAATGATGTATGTGATTTTTCTGATAAAGAAATTGCGTCTTCAATAGAGGTCTCGTCTTCCAGCACTTCAGTAATAGCTTTAGTGATTGAAGCCTCTTTTCACTTGCTCACACACTGCTGTTAGTCGATCAGCAGTGCCTAATGTCTTTGAGCTATCATATTGACCTTATCCGGGAAATTAAGTCATTCAATAACTGTCCACGTAATTAAAAGTGATAAGATGCCGGAGATAGAAAATGCAATTCTGGTTTGGAGATATCGAATGGATATATGATTTATTTCTTATTCGCTAATATGCAAGTGCATCAGCAACCCTAAATCAAGCATACTCAAAATATTACGAGAGCGACCAAACACATAGGGCGTACCATTATGGTGTTATCTTAGCAAACTTTCTTGCTTGAGAATAGCGCATTCCACTTTGCATATATGGACGCTGGCATTTAAAGCAGCCCATTACAATAATTCTTGTAAGGGCATTACTGGAATACAAGAAAGGACATTCACGCAAAGAGACACAGTGCGAGTATAAAACATGAACAAGGAGGTCCACAGATTATCGCGTCTGACATATATTATTAATGACAAATTTTGACAGGGCTATGCTCTGCAGTAGGGTAAATACCCCATCAACGTGTAATGAATTTACATCAATCACATCTATATGTTTTCGAGGCAAGTTTATTGTGCATAGCCAGTAAAGACACGGGCCCAGGGCCCGGATGATGATTACAAATTCACTTTCAATCAAATCTGATGCAGAGTAAGACACGAGTCAGCTCAATGTAGGATCAGGCCACATTCAAGTGGATAACATGTTAGTAACAGTAAAGAATAAAATGTGTTATTAACGGTACTCTTTTTTTTGAAATTTTGACTGTCTTGAAAAGGGCGGCTTTGTTCGGTAGCTTCTTGAATTGCTTTCCACAGATAACGTGAAACTGAATTTAAAGTTTAAAACATAACGGGTTATAATGACCAGAAGGTCTACCTCTGACATAGTAAGTCGAACATTTGCTTCCTAAACAGCTGGTTGGTGATGGCTTATCGATTGCTAACGAATGTTGAAATGTGTTCAACTCTCGCGAGAATAGACGAATCTGTATTGTAATAGAGAAGAAGATTTTCAAATTTTAAACAGAGTGGTTTTTGATAACCTATGACCTATGATCTTAGCATCATATGCCCAATCTATCTGCATGTAATTGTAAGCAAACAACATGACTAGAGGTTTGGCATTTGTTGGATATTAACCGCAGTGTGACGAACGCTAATATTGACTAGTTGTGGCACAAAAATATTAAATATCGAATTAAGGATATTAAACAGCATGGGACCAAACATTTCCCTAACAGTTGGGTTGACCTTTGATGACCACTTCCCTTCTTTAACGGATCTTATCAAATGCAATAGATTCAGCTCCAATTTTTGGTCACATGAGGCATTCCCCATGGAAGCATTCACTAATCACCTTCCCTACATTAAATATGTAGCTCTGGGCAAACCACCAGGGATAGAGTTTGCATGATCTTGCATACTGACCGTTATGGAACAAGCAACAAAGCTGAAGTTAGTTTTTTACTTGCATTGTCATCAGGAACAAAAATCAACTTCCACGTTTTTGTGGCATCGGCTGACCTTTGACCAACATATAAACACTCCCCTGTCATCACTAAGTGTCAACGTATGATGTTGGATGGAGCCCGAGCCTTTACAGTGTATCACTATTGGTTCGACTATTTAATTAGTGGCTTTAACTTTCTACTGTTCTACAATTTGCTAAGCAATTAATGCGCTTCCATGTTGAATAAAATTGGCCAATTTTTGAGTACTTTTACTTATTAACATGAACAAAAGGCTTCCACAATTACCGACAACAGCCAGCGCGGGAAATTTGATATATAGTACTTAACATTATCCATCAAATAGCGACACAAGAGTGACGCAAACATAAAAGTAGACTATGAAATATACTTGATCACCTGGGCAGAGGCAACGATTACAATTTCTTTCTAAAAATACAATAAAGGACCAGTGACTGCAGTTGTTTTGGCAATTCTCACTATTTTTGATCTGTTTGTCAACTGAAGCTCATTAATTAACTCGGCTTTACGGTTTTCACATTGGTATAGTTGACCAGTGAATTCCAGTCCTGACTACAAATAAGGAGATTGTAACTAATTTGGGATAATTGGATGGTCAAGTAACGTTGATTGAATGTACAAATGTTATCTCTTCTGCTTTTCTTCTTAATATTACACACTTGTTTATGAGTAATTTGCGATATTGCAACATTCAGCTGTATGGCACCTAACATTTTTGAGAAATTTGCAAAATATGAAAATCCAATTATCCCAAATTAGTTCCAATCGTGTTAATTCAAATGCCAAAAAGAACAGTGCATTATCTACATACACACATCGCGTATATAAGCTTAAAAACGGGGCTTTCAACATGCCTTTTGTAGTAGGACGCCTGAAAGCCTGGTTATGACAAAGAAAAACAAAAAGAGTTAAGTAAAAAAGGGAGGACTACTGACATATTTATTATGGTGTTTTGAAAATATACAAAAAGAGTCAGAAAAAAGCTTCTTAACGCTATCGTACCTTGACCCATCATCGCCTCTTGGTGCAGTGAAATATTCCCTTATATTGATTGTATGAGGTATTTGCAGTGAATTTTCATAGAAAATATCCTGTAATTTGAAAACAGTATCGTCAAGATGAGTAGATTTGCAAACAGAAAAATAAGAAATGCAGAAGTTGGGCCACAGGTAGACGCGGTGGCAGGTCATCGAGCTCTGCTCATTGTAATATCGGAACATCACTGTAAAATAAATACATCATCATTAAACTGTATTGTACACTTTGTGTTTACATGTAGTTTGCAACCATAAATATGATAGTTCGAATTTCAAGGCCATTTCGTTGGCATGCGTAATACACACCTTTTCGAGAGAGGCGTTTGCACGCGGGACGACGTGACCGTATTTGGTCTTTCGAAACAGCAGACCTCGATCGAGTTGGTTGACCACATATGTCGCCTCATGTCCACCTGCATTGGAAATATTTGTATTAGCAAAATATGAATATTGCAATGTAACAAATTGCTAGTAGATGGTCACTGTGTCTGTAGGATAGCAGTGTTACTTGAATACATACATGCTTATTTGGGCTCGAGAGCAGGTAATGATTTCTTTCTGCCAGGTGAACGGATTTTTTTCTCCTGCCGAGATCGCTTTTAAAACAGAGGCAGCAAACCAGCCGAGTTTTTTTCTGAAATTCTGACCGCAATTGTCTATATTACATGTATGTGTACGTATTATGAATACAATTAACATATGCGGTGTGGAATACTATTAGTACCTGTTCATGGCTGCCCTCCCGCTTTGATTATAAACTTACCCTCTACCCAAAACCTCCCTTCAGCCCTCTGGCCGGTATTAAAAGTTTAATGCCATCTATATGCTTCATGCGTTTCTCTTTCCTTTAGCAAACTCAAAGTCGTACTCCCTACCCGCCCATTAGGAATTTTCAAATTCCTCCTATTTGGCGAATTTATTAAAGCCTTTTTTAATCGAATATTAACTTAGAGAATAATGAACTGTCTATATTTGTACACTAGCATTAACTATTTTAAAACATTTGGCCCGCCGCATTTCGTTTCTTCCATACACTTATTACAATCGAAGACAGCGTTCGGATTGGCACAGGAAATTTGATGGTCACAAGTTGAGATAGCAGTAGTTTTGTCACCTTTGTCGTGACCAGCTGACATGAAGGAACTGCCAATTTCGGCGCTCTGATGACCAAAATTCCTGATTCCACGTTGGTGTAATAATCGGCCCGACAACGTATGCAATAATCGGACTCTTGGCAGCCTGCATATTTGTGACGATTGTGAATACTTTGAAACTAACAAAGTCCAATGTTGCACTTCTGAGTGTCCTCTGTTATACATTGTGCATGGCGAATTGCCAAAACGTTCATTTGTGGGACCCGTACCGTCTAAATTGCATGTACCATTTCCACATGTTTTGATGCAAAATATCTACCTATGCAAAGAGTATTGCACGAAAAAGAATCATTTTTAATCGAAACATTAGGTTTTTTGTTTTTGTGTTTCAAAACGTCACTAACATTAAACCTGACTAACTGATTCCACGATCACTTGGTGAGATCTTCAGCGCTGCAGTAAAAGACACAGATTTGTGAACGCTGCTTATAACAACCCAACACAGCCTCAACTAAAAAACACAGAATAATCATATCATCTGATTTTCATGCAATCACATGACTTCTAAAAGGCGGTATTTGTAATTGATCCGAAACTGTTTCAGTGAGTAAAAAGAAAGCCTAGCAATCCTAACCAAACTTGTGGCACGACACTTATGATTGGATGTCGTTTATCGTAATAATTAATACAAAAGAAAATTGGCTTGAATGACAACATCTAGTCAGTACATTGCACCAAAAAATATATTTCCCTTCCTTGTGCTTTTTAACTTTTATTGCTGTAGTATCTGGCGCTGCTGTAAAATTGGAGCCAACTATTGGAATCATCAATACGAATCCAAAATATCCCGTATTTTGTTTCCCTACGTAACGTCGACCCTCTAGTGTTTTATATGAAATAAAAGTAATTTTTACCCTCTCGGTTTTAATAGTTCTGACTGGCATTTTATAAGCTAACGCAAAGATTGACAAAGGGCCTCACAGAGATTGTGAGATTGTGATTCTGAACAGCAGTTTTTTGTTGACAAATTTTATACCACCTTCGTGGCCAGTTTCGTTGACTCGATAAGACCATGATGCTCCCTTGGATAGCACGCCCTCTGTCGAATGAAGTCTAGCAGAAAAGGACCCAATAAGCAACTTCTTCACGACAATCACCCAGGCTTGGTCATTCTCCGGATAGAAGACGGTCTTGATCTCGCCGTGCTCGGAAATTATAAAGGAAAACCTGTCAAAGCGATTATTTAACATTTTAAAAGCCATTCAAATAAATAATGTCTCGGAAGTGCAATTATGAATGCTAAACCTATAAAGGTTTAACGAAAATCACTTTCTGATTACCATAATCTCTTTGATTCATTTTACTGATTAAGAAGGTCCCCGACTGAGAAGTTTTCATGTCTTCGTCTCCACACGAGTGGTGTAGTATGATATAAATATGGAAAATGAAGATGTAAAGAAAATAATTATTCCAATCACGGTAAATGATGAATACAAGTCACAGGTAAATTGTTGTGTCACGAAAAAAATAATTATATAGTCTTGCTTGTTACAGGCGTCATTAAAATTGCAACTTGAATTGAAGTCTGATAATTGTCCACTCACCATTCAGAGAATTCTGTTATGTTGTTATATCTTCCAAGAATACCTGAATGTATTACACCAGAGAGAATACAATTATAAAGTTATATTGAAATTATTTGAGTAAGAGGTTTTAAAGATTGTTCTCATTAAACTACTGTAACTGCAATGCATGAGAGCTCAAAATATTCAAGTTGGGATTGAAAGCCTGAAAGAAATTAAAAGAATGTTTTTTACATATTATTTCGTTGAGTCAGATTAAATATGTACCTTCGTCCGCATTGGGTGAATGTAGGTTATACATGATACTTCTGATGATTAATTGACAATGCTGTCCACGGTTTGTATCTTCTAAAAGTTTTATACCAATCTAAACAAACAAGCAAAGAAAATCACAGTATAAATAACAAAAAATCTGAAAACAACCGGTCAATATAGTGTTCCCAAAGGTTGATAAGTTTATATTAATTGCTGTCCTAGAAGGTACTTTTATAAATCTTTATATGTTTTGCAATAAGCATGAAAAAAGAAGACTTGTCTGTACAATATTTATGCCATAAGGGTAATGTATAAAACTGAAAGACACTAAATAATTTAAAGACTTCTTTGAACAACTTTCCATTCAATTTGCAACTACCTAACTTCCAATGTCGATCAATAAACTGTAAACGTTTGTAATTTCAACTTTTGCCGTGCTACCTAAAGTATGTAATATGTAACTGAATAACCTCGTTTTGAAATTTGATAAATAAGATTGTTTTGGTTTCGATATTCTGAAACCAACTCAGAAATTTTGTTCAATAGCGTAGATTTGTCAACATTTGTAGCTTTTCTGATATACAAAGATTTCACTGCTTGTTTACGTTACAGTAACTCGATACCTCGTCAATAATTAACCATGAGACGTTAAATATCTTGTCATTGGTCTTTTAAAGACCAAATAAACTAAGAAACTCTGCACCAATATTTCTCGGTGCGCAACGATTGCATGTGATGAGCGAAGTGCGTCTTTAAGGTTATCAGTGAGGCCGATCTAAACCTGTCTTTCTTGTCTCCTTATAATACCTCGGCCTTGTAAACGACACCTCTGAGTGACAGTCACGAGGCATGTAGATTTGTCCAAGCAATTACAATCAGCCAGTAGATCTACGCTAGCCTCCGGTGATTACCCTTTTATCATGCGATTTGATTATGCTAGCCATATTCTTCAAAAGTACAGCTGTAACTAACTTTATTTGTGTTACTATTGAAGATCTGGTGAAGTTTGGACCCCTTTGGAAACGTTTATCAATAAGTTGAAGGAATTTCTTGCTGATATTAGTTTCCAAGTTTTTACTGAAAGGGGAGGGGAGTTTGAGCCACGAGATATTGCATTTCCTATCATTACCTCTCCTCGCTGATTGCTTGGTCTTGATAAATTGAATTTGATCGGCGTATCCCATTGTCTTCAACGCTGTATTATCGTGACCTTTGTATTTATCAAAGATGCCTTTATCACTGTACAACAAGGAGAAGGTTTACTAAATCATATTTGTTTCGGCGGCGACATTTTGAAGCCCACTCTGAGTGTTTGTTTAACAGCGTAGATTTATCAGTATTGATTATGTGTACCTTTCCTGATATGGGAAGCTTAAGGTTTATCAGTTAGACCGATGTAAGCCTTGTGCTCATTGACCCCTGTTGAGACTTTGGTTAAACAGCTGGTCAATCTTTAAACTGGTTTCGGGTGATTACCCTCTTGCAGGCGGATCGCTTGATATTAACCCTGGGATATTCTTTTGTCCCCTCTCTGCTTCACCTGGCATCAGTTGTTTCAGCTGAGTGAATTGGGCATCGTTTTTTTTCCCTTTTTCACCTCCCGCTTAACAATTACCAATATTGCCATTCTTTTAGAATGATGCTTTTCTTCATATGATATGACAAAAGTGAATAAGGAAATAAATGTAACGCTGCATTCACAAACACATCTGGAAGGGGCGGGAGATTCGAAGGAGGACGGATTTGAAAATATCAAGGTTATGTTGAGGGGTACTTGATAAGATTCGGGAACTTAAAGGAGGACTCGAAACAAAAATGTCTCTGATTGACAATATGTGTTGGCGTGTGGATTATCCTTTCTTGGATAATTTTTGGGCGATTTTTTGTCTCGGAAAATATCTAATACCTCTACATGTAGACTCTATGATAAGTGAGAGAATAATTTGGGGTGGATATAAGGCTACTTTGCAGTCGAGTTCGAACTCACAACATACGGTATCCAGTCACCAGTCACCTGGCTGAGAGGCAACAGACAGATTAACAGACAACAGGCAACAGACAAGGATTTTTACCGAAAAATGTTGATTCAATATACATGTCAGTCTATTAGAGAACTACGAACAATTTTTTTTCAAATATAACATTAACAATATATGTGCATTTACCGCGTTAAGTAATTGATATACACGTACTTTATTAGACTGCGGTGGTTACCATTAGATGTGAGCGCAAGAAATTTGATTTTGGAATTTCGCCTGAATGTTGATTCACTATACATAAAAGTCTATATGAGGAAACTATGAATATTTTATTCCAATATAAATCTAGGTAAATCTGTATATTTACAGACGTTTGATAATTTATTTTTAAGTACGTGATGAGAAAAGGGTGGTTACAAAAGGATGTGTGTGCAAGAACATTGACTTTGGAATTACACCGAAATGTTGATTTACTATACATTGGAGTCTATGAGAAAACTTTACATATTTTTTTACAATATTAAACTAAATAAATATGTGCTTTTATAGGTGTTTGACAATTGATAGAAATGTACTTGATTCAAATAGGGTGTTTGAGATTTCAAATGTGGACAACAATTATGGCATTAAAAATTTCACCCAAAAGTATTATTTCACTTTTCATGGTAGCCTAAAGGTAATTACTAAATAGTTTCCCTGACAAAACTTGCTATATCTGTAATATGCAAGTAATAGGAATTGTTCATTGCCCTAAGTAAGCTCGATTCACAAGAAGACAAGCCTCAGATTTTCCAAGGCAAGATGTTCATTTGACAGATAATTAAACTTTTTATAGTTGAACGATTTCAGAAAAAAAATCATGCAGCGAATCATTTTATATTTCCCAGAATATTTTTTAACACTGAAAGGGTTCTTTTTGACCGGATGGATACTTATGAACATTAAGTGACCCCCCCTGTGCTGTTTGAAAAACGCATGAAACCCCCGACCCTTTGCAGTTTACAAATTTAAGGCGACACCCCCTGGATTTTGCCGCCCCACCCTCGGCCCTAATAACTGCACGCCCCCTAGGAAGATACATTTTTCTTACTGCGACCACCGCCCCTCCACACCTTGTAGGGTTCATGAAGCACTTATGCATGTACAC
>LD344285.1:21312-37966 GCA_001465055.1 Ptychodera flava | reverse complement strand
CAAAAATATCACACGGAAGATTGTCTGACAGAGGTGGTGAGGAGCTTTATTTTTGCCTTTGTCGTAAGCCGAATGCTGCGTTTGCATGCAAATAAGAAGACGCATAGGCACAAGTATTCTGGCTTGAAAACCTTACATTTTTTTAATACCGGTTCATCTCCAACTCCGAATTACTATTTTAAGTACTCGAGAGCGGCGGAAATCCAAGTCCATCGGGCAATATAAGTCCTTAAAATGAAAACTCGACATTTTGTTCATCAATTAGCATTACTTTTAATTTACTTTTTTCTAACGTTATATATATTTGAATACTTTAAAGTGTCTCAGGTTTTCGGTAATAATGAAAAATTGTGAAAACCACCTTGAGGCAGGTACAGAAATGACGTCTTTTATACAATATGCACCACACTTCACTGTTTTCGCCAGAATTTCAGCTGATCTACAATGGATGCCTCAACTGCTTCTTGCCTAAAATGTAACAGAAACGAGGGCAAGCGAAATGCGTGTGAAGATACATGCATGATCATTTTCTCTGATAAATTCAAACGTTTTAAAGTAAAAATGGGAAGGTACAAATGGAAATTGTGTAATAGAAGCTATGACATCATTCTAAAAATTGCGTGTCTGATATCGAAGTCTTCCTCTTTACAAATTAGAGAAATAAGCCAAGCATGCATGTTAATTGTTATTGCCATTCGGTTTGTGGAAGAAAAATAAGGATGCACACATTTCTGCTTCGGAAGATTTTAATCATATGTTAGTTTTTATTTCGACAACGTTAGACTGTTTCTTGCTGAAGCTGCCGAACCAAACACCCTAACGTTCTTCTTTCTTTCCAACTCTGCTATCGATAGATATATCAAAGCATTTTTTACATTAAGAGTAGGATGTACCTTCGGGTCAGCAATTTGTTCTTTAAAATGATTGCAATTTTGTCTGTTTTATCACTAATAAGGGTTTATTTTCAATCATATTGTAGAAGGAAAAATTTCACCAGCGTTACCAAAAGATGAAATTTCCCCACGGATGTATCACACTGAATATGGCCACTCTGAAGTGTTTCTAAATGTAATGTAAATATGGAGACTTCTTTCATTTTATATTTTGCACGATTACCTCTACCACTGCATAAAAACCCTATAATACTTACTGTATTAACATGGATTATTGCCTGTATTTTAGCTGAAGAGTGCATATACAGATGAATACAGTCAAGAATCCATTTTTTGTATTCAGCAAGCCTGTATTCATGTGGATTCATGTGAATTCACGTGTATTATACTATAATACAGGCAACTCATTAATGTGAATTTATCTGAATTATCGGGTTTTCATGCAGTGTACTTGTATGTTCTTTTGTTGGAAAAATAAACCTTTTAAGTTTCCCAATGGAAAGTTTCAGTAAAAGCTTAAGCCGCCAAATTTCAGACGCGGCCTACTGTAATATAATACGTCATATCATCAAGCTATCATTGTTCAAATTAGGTTCCCACCTGTAGGAATGTGACCTATGCGAAGTAAGTTCTCGTTTGAAATAATATATCAGTTAGCTTGTCAGTTTGATTATAGGGAAGTGTGAAACCACGAGTGTCATAAAGCTTGGTGAGCATTGTTCGGATGTCTATCCCACATTTAACAGTTTTGATATTTGAATTCAATTGCTGCCGTCAGCATAATGATCTTTGTGGTGCATGTAGTCTCATAAATGCATGCATGAAGTGTGTGATCTTCACCACTTGTCCTGCAGAATCCCAACAGTTTTTCTGAACATAAAAAGTACCATATTGCAATAGCCTTTCTAGGATGACATTTCTCACCACTGAATAGTGAGATCGATCTACCAGGGTTTTTCTGTAACCTTGTGATGTTTCATCTCTTCAAGACGTCAAAAAAGCAAAAGGTTTTTGAAATCTACTTGCCATTGCAAGCATAAAGTCTTAAAGGTTTTAAAATCGGACGGAACTTATCAAACTAGCAACAAGTAATAGAGCTGCAAATTTGGATTTATGGGATATCTTGGTAGTACGCAAGCGCAAACTGGAATGCACTACATACTGATACTATTTTGTCGTATGATGAGGTCAGATGAATACTATGAGGCGAAGTTATGTACCTTAATAACCGTGACTTTTTTTTTCTTTTGGCGGCTTCGTATCGAGTTTCTTATGGGGATACTAAATTGGGCTCGAGTCAACTGATGAATTCAAATGTTGGCTCATTCGGGTATCGCAAATACAAAAGTATGCTCGAATCGGACGTGTTTGTTTTTCATACAAGAGCAGCTCTCTCCCTAATCAAAAATGTCATAAATATTGGAAACAGTTTGACAAAGGATAGATTAGATGCAATATCGCTATGGCGCACAACAAATAAAAAACACCATTTAAAAGCGTGAAAAGGAGATTGTCTGTCGGTCTGATCGCTAATTCTATTTTCGGCCATAACTCAAACCGAACATTGCGATCAAATTAAAGGTACTGAGATGAGGCAAACGTTCCAAATTGAAATTCCTACATACGCTGAAATGCTTACCAAATATAGGTAAACCTTTTAAGTACTCAAAAATGCTGAAACTTTATGTCCACTGATCAATATAAGTCCTTCATATAAAAAAATTGCTACTAGCTTTCTCAATCAACACTGAACTTTTCAATCACTTTTTCTGTGATCTCATAATTTAGTAAATTAAGGTGCATCAATTTCAAATACTAAATAAGACTGTGGATGGAAATGTTGCGGACATTATTTCTCGACGCTTGTAGCGTGTTCAGTCAATAAACCTCACCAAATCTTAATACTTTATTACAACTGGTAATTTTCAGACATTACAATTATTACAAAATAAGCAGCATACATTATTGCAATAAGCATTTACACTGTCTGTCATTAATTAGAACATTCTGAAGGCATTCATTTTAATTTCTTCTCAACATAAGTGAAACACATAATTTTTTTTTTCATATGGTTTTACTAATTCGAATGTTGTCGCCGAAAGTAGGTGTGAATGAACGAGTTAATGGCCTAATAGAAAAAATGCAACAATAGAAACAATTGCATGCTATCTGTATACAAAACCTGACTTAGTCTTCCTCTTTATAAATTAGGGAAATAGCCAAAGCATGTATCTGAACTGATAAGCATACACAAACTTCTGCGTTGGAAGATTTCAACTATCTGTTAGTTTTTGTATTCAACCTTTGTACAGACTGGAAAATCAAAGTCTTTACAAATTATTATGATGACGACAGCACTGGTTATATATGAACACACTGCGTTAAGCGTTAACTGCAATACATCATCATAATGGTGTTGTCACATGAAACGGCAATGTCCTGGAATGCTTTTGTGATTGATAGAATCAATAATCACTTTATCTGCATCGATATGATCCCATTGTACACATCAAAATCCACTATTGTTCAGTAAATAGGGGCAAGCGTTTTATTAGACTAAGTTTTGTTTGTTGCCGTACTATGAACCTTAATTTTCGCTCATGCCATCAGGTGAGCCAAAATTGAAGTTATGACTGACTGTCAGTACAACACCTGCAACATGATTATTTACAAGGCCTTGAACTATAATCAAAGCTACATACTTCATCAGACATAAAAAGAAGTACAGTCAACCTGAGTATCAGCTGGCATGATCATATGACTTTACTCAACAGTTGATAATTCACTCAATTATCGTTGTCCTGGATTCAACACCAAGTTCGCTTTATCGTTTTGAAACATTTTAAACATCTTACTAAAATGCCAACTATGACATTACGAGAAAGTGTGCAAAATTAAGGGAAAAGTACAGTTATAAGACGCGACGCCATGAATCGGATGTCTTACAATCATAACTGGCTAGAACTGTTACGCGCTGCGGAGACTACAAACCTAATGATTAGAACTATACTAGTTATTCTACGAGAACAGAGTCGTGCTGCACTATACAGTACATTCTTTCTGTTAAAACATTCTCCACTCTCTCTAACTCAGAATATATTTGCGCGACTGGCGAACATGCCATCTTCATGGGCTACTCAACCTCCTCCGTACATGTTTCATGATATCGCGAGAACCGCCCATATGACTAATAGTATAGACCGTAAGTATTAAGATGAATATGTCAAAAATGGTTTTATGAACAAAAATGGAAAAAGTAATTCGACAAATCAAAAAATTGAAGTATGTTCATTGTCGTTGACGTATAAAATGGAAACTTGTTATATAAGTGGAAATTCCTCATTAAACGCATTCACGAATCCCCTGAGTGACGAGCGGAAGCATTGACGGGGAACTTGAAAGGATTTTGGGACTTGGGACCCGAACAAAACTGTCTCTGATTGATTTGAACTATGTGCTGGATAAGCTTTAGCGTTTGGTTAATTTTCGGGTGGTTTTGTTCACTGCAGGTTTTTGTTTTACTCCCTGAATCATGATGAAAAGTACAGCGCAGCCGTAAGCCGGCATTTTTATTGTTTAAGATCGAATTCAAGTAACGACTAGACTTTATTTGTTATCAATATGATTAGGGTCTTTACACATTTTACAGCTAACGATCTTTGCCAGGGAAAATATTTTATAGTTTACATGTAGACTACCATGAGAAGCGAAATAATATTTTGGGTAAAATTCCAATATCAGATTTCTGTCTACACCTGAACTTTCAAACACCCTGTTTGAATCATGTTTATTTGTATCAATTGCAAAAAACTTATAAACGCAAAGATTTATTTAATTAGTATGTAAAATTTTTTATAGTTTTCTCATAGGCTCCGATGTACTGTGAATCAACATTTTTGGTGAAATTCAAAACTAAAATTACTTGTTCACATATGCACTTAAAACCTCCCTATTCTAATAAAGTACAATTAATATTCTGTCTATATATGCACAAATATTGCAAATTGTACATTGGAAAAAATACTTATGTATAGTGGATCAACAATTTCAGTGAAATTCCAAAATCAATTTTTTCTATGCTCATGAAACCATGCTATACTAATCAAGTACAATTATGCGGATTATCAAACGTCTATATGCACAAATATTGCAATTTTTACATTGGAAACAAATTATTCAGTTTTGTCATGGACTCTAAATTCCAAAATCAACTTTTGTACACATGTACATGTAACCACCTACGCTAATCTAGTTCATTTACATCAATTATCAAATATCTTTAAGGTGGAGCTGCATGTTATCAACAGAGTTTTTTTTTCAAAGCAATATTCCTCACCAAAGATGACAAGGAAATCCCCTCATACTATTTATTTTCAAAAAGCCGAGACTCTCAAGTTTAATATGATACGAATAGTTTACTTGAAGGATAAAATGGTGTATATTAGGGGTAAAAACCTCAATTTTGGCATTAATGATACAAATTAATCTAAGTCAAAAACATGATTCTATTTTCTGTGATGTAATACTTCACTTAAAAGGAGAGTATATTTACAAAAAAACGAATATTTTATTTTTCGTTTTCAATCCTTATTCTAAAATGGCATGGATTGATAGACTGACACTCAAAAAAAGTTATTAAAATCATGATTGGCAAAATTGAAATGCCTCTGTTTAAAAATGGAAGAAATGTATTGCCAAACAATATGGCAGTTTTGTGAAAGAGCATTTAAAGAACATAATGTGAAAATTTCAGAAATTTGACCCAGCCAGATTGGAGTTAAATTCTTAGGAAATCTTGAAATTTGGAGATAAAAGAAGCCAGGAAATCGGGTACTCTGCATACATTTGCATAAATTGACACTACTTTATCAAGCAACTATTGACTGATTGACAAGCTAAAAGGTGAACGCAACCAATATTTTAATCTTGGGTTAATAAGTTAATTAAAATTAAATGATTATTTGCACAAAGGTGATTTTAAAGCAAATTATGCTGCGTTGGGTGCAGCGCGCCCTTAATTTATATATCGTTTTCAAATATCTCACCTGTTTCCATTCGAGTAAATTGCAAATGTGTTAATATGTAAAGCTTTCTGAAACATTCGCAAGTTTTATTACGGACGAAATTATTCTCAAGAACGCTATAAAAACGCTGTGTTTACCAGCATATGTCATTTTAAGAGTACAAGGCTTTCTTATCATTTTTTATTTGTCGACTCTGTCTAAAACCACTCGGCCAAAAATTAATCAGATTAAAAATCCGACCCGGCAAAATGCTATCTTGGCAAAACATCTGCCCACCTGAAAATCATCTTAGCTATACGCCAACCTCAGCGTGTGCTCATTTTCGACGCTACTGAAACCATCTAACACTGACCCGTTCTCCCTATGACCAATAGCAATATCTGTTGTGCAGATAGCCAAGCGCTCTAAACACATTTTTCGGTGCATACTTTCCATTTAAGAATAATTTGGTTCTTTAATTGGTAACAATGATTGATTGATATGAAATGAAATGTTTGATACATTTGAAATTTTGGAAAAAAGAAAGCAATTTATTGAAATAAACGACCGTATTTTCTTCCCTTTTCTACCCAATCTTTTTTGAGTTTTGGGATTTAGCCAAGCGTTTTTGTCTGTGGCTTCTCCACTAGATGACTGGGTGCCGTACGTTGTGAGTTCGAACCCGATTGAAACCACCGGATACAGCGGTATTTTCTTAAAGCACTTTTTCAATTATAGCAAAATTATGGGCCTGCCAAGACCCAGCACAACAATAATGCATCCGTCCACACAAATTTTGAGAATGTTGCGAGCTACTCTACACAGCGATATCTTATCAATATGAATATTATTCCTATGAATAGAGTTGGACACTGGTGGCATGAATTTAATATAAACTTAGTAATTAGTTGTATTTCAACTTTTTGAGAATGCACTACCTGCTTTTTCCCTCCAAATGATGTTCCAAGTCTAGCTTAAAATAAAAACAGAACCAAGCTTAATAGAAGCCTAGGTCTTTTAAGTTTCGGTCGGGTTATGTCTTTGTTGGGCCGTGTCAAGAAGGTAGACAGGGTTGGTTTCGGCTAAGATGGTTTTAGGTCGAGATAGTTACGGCCAAGTTGATAGACTAGGCCGAGTTGGTTTCTACAGAGTTTGTACCATACATATGAGTGGCCTCCTAGTAACAATGACGATCAGTAATACATTATTTTAGGTCAAATTTTGCTCTAATCTTACGGCTTTTTGAGGCCATTTTAATTACAAAAAATAAAGACTTGTGCTAGTGCTGAAAAGTAAATATTACATTACCTCAGCCTTCGTAACGATTACTCCAGCTTTGTCGACGACTGTTCTAGCTTGGTATTCATACTTATACACGACGCCTGGCTGAAAACGTATCAAACTGGAATCTGCATATGGCGTAGCGGATATGGCCATCAAAAGGAAAAGCAATAGTTTTTTGGTCTTCGCCATGATTCTGCAAGTCTTGACGAAGGCCATCCGCGTCCTGAGGGGCCACAATTTACCTTGTTTATATAGACTTCCAATAATAGTTGTGTGCTGACAGTTTAACCAAAGGGCGGGGCCTCGCTGGAATAGACCATTCGTTTTGGGTGAATCTGTGGGCAGCAAATTTAATGTGTAGACTGAGGGTTTGAGACGGGTATAAAGGAGGATTATTAAAAGTGGTTCAGAGGTGAATAACCATCAACCGAGAATTATATCAACAGAAAATGTAATTCACTCGTCTCTTCAAAAGACCTGGGAAATCAAACACTCTGACAGATAAAATGGTCACAACCATGATCGACAGGTTGTGTGACTGACTGACGTAATGACCGACCAATCGTAAGCCCACCGAAATCGTATATTATGAGACTCCAAAACCGCTTGTCTCAGTTTCACGAATAAGTATCTGGTACATAGGAGGATACACGGTAAGTTGAGAACTTGCAATCACATTTTCCAAGACATAGGTTCGTTGTTTGTTGTGTGAAAGAAAAAAATGCATCAGTCTAATTGCTACTATACGCTATAAGATGTATAGCTTCACGTCTTTCAATCAGGCACTCAGTCTGTCCATGGCTTATAAATGTAACGTTCGTAGAAATGAAGCAAAACAATCAAACAAGTGGTGAAAATAGGTGTCCAGAGGCGTGGACATATGGACTTGTCAATTCAGTGAGATTGGTTTTGACCATCTCCCCAATTATGCACATATTATAAGAAATTTGGAAGTGAGCAGGTGCTAAAAGGTGTTTTGTAAATTACATTTGAGTTCACGTTTCACTAATTTAGATCAAGCGGATAATTTAATGATAATAATGATAAAAGTTAGTTGTCATGATGTGAGTTAAAATTTACTGTTATTTTGTTGATAGTTTGTAGCAATAGCTGCACTGAGTAGTGTCATATTTTTGTTGTTTTATTTCATTCATATTTTATTCGTGGATTGTGAAAGTTTGAAATGATAATGATTCCTAGCTTTGGCAGAGGCACTAGAAGAATTTTCGACCAATCATGGCTAAATATCTTAATGCTACACTTAATAGTTTACAACAGCACAATCTCTAACAGGTATTTAAAATGATTTTTTTCGTCAAGATACGTTTCCAAGCTTATGGAAACGTGCAAAGATTACCATATTACAGAAAGGTATAGTCTAAGTGTCCCGGTGATTGTCGACCTATGAATGTTTTACCAGTTCTATTCAAGGTGTCAGAGCCATATGCCCACCAACATTTAATTGTTTTTTTTGCAATATAATAATCTACATCATAGGAAATAATCCGGATTTAGAGCGTGTTACTCATGTCAGTCTGCTTGCACTTCACGTTTAATTTCCTGGGTTGTATTATTGATAAAAAACAATTAATAGTTGTTATATGTTCGGACTTTGTAAGAAAAGCGTTTGATCATGTAATCCATACAACTGTCATTAAAAAACTAAACATTTATGGCGTTATGGCCGTTGTTTTCGACGGATTTAAATCCGATGTGTCTCATTAAGCTTATCAGTTTACGTACCATAGGGGTCAATTCTGGGTCCTCTGCTGTTTCTGTTGTATGCCTAGATACATCTGAATGTGACGAGATGTTTGCTTATGACACTACAACACACACTCGGCTAGGACCACAGTCGCATTGGAATGTTAACAGAACAGTGACCAGGAACATGTTCAAAGGCGGTGTTTCAACATTAAAATATCCCCTAATACGGAGAAAACCAAAGGCATGTTGGTCACTTTAGGGCAAAAAAGTCGCACTTGAACAGTTTAGTGCTGAATCTTCACATCGGTGACAATGACACTAAAATGTAGAATGTGAAAACTTAGTGTTACTATTAAGAGTGATTCATCATGGACATCGCATGTTGATAGTACTTGTCGCGCCATCTACTAACTGTCTACGCGTGCGCAGGTTCATGTATATAATCGGAAGTGTACCCGACTAAATTCATGGGCACCGCCATTTTTTTTGCGTGCTCATGTAAAGAAATATAAAATGTGCAAAGTATGACTTTTATACTATCCATTAATAAAATATATCGCTGCCATTAGCCATTCACTATCATTTTTAACTTCCTGATCAATATGAAATATGAGATCCATTACTTTAAGCCATAAAAATAGAAAAAACAACAAGGTCGTTCATATGGCACACGACCACTAGTTCATTTCCAACGGGCTACCACAGTAGCGTTGAGCTCAATTTTCCCATTTTAAAACATTCAGCGGCACGAATCCTCTTGACAGGTTTCAGATCAATGTCAGTTTGACTAATGGTGAATCTTTTCGTGTTGGAAAGTGCACGAAAATTTTGAGAAAGCGATGACAATAGCGCCCTCAGTATCGTTTCTGACAAAATTCAGGCTCATTGTTATGATTCCCAACGGCAGCCATCATTCACAACACTCTGCATTTTGATGGAATCAGAAGAATATTTTTACAAAAAAACTTCAAATTAAAGTTCAAACCAAAATAAGCATCGATGCTGGCATCAAAACTGAAAGTTCCGCACAATTCACCCGAACCATCTTCGTTAACCCGGAAGTGAATTGGAGGTCTTATGCCATATTAAAGGAGAAGTTCACCAAGGATGATTTTTACATATGTGGTTGCTCTGTGGTCATTTACCCAGGAAAAACTATTTTCACCATTAATAACTCGCTCGAATTTTCACAAAAACTGATAAAAATAGTACAGGAAGTTGCCCATGTAATTTGAATCATGGGAAAAAATCTCCAAGCCGGGAGCTTGCATCATGTGATATGGAAGGGACCATTTTCGGACAGGTATGGCCTCCACATTGTCCACTCAAAGTAGCACAGTAGTAAACAGCAACACAAAATCTGACAGAGGACAGTTTATTGTAAGTGATTCATCGTTTATACTCAGTATAAACAAAAGCTATGTAAATACGCACAGCCTGGTTTAAGCATGGGTGAGTGGACAATGCCATACCCATGGGAAAATGGTCCCTTCCATATTACATTATGCAAGCTCCAAGCTTGGCGCTTTTCCGAAGATTCAAATTATATGGGCAACTTCCTGTACTATTTCTATCGTTTTTTGTAAAATATCGCGCGAGTTATAAATGGCGAAAATAGCTTTTCTGGAGTAAGTGACCTCAAAGCTAGCACATATGTAAAAATCATCCTTGGTGAACTTCCCCTTTAACAAGGATACTCGCCAAGAATACATGCTGGGATTAAATTTAAAGCGCGCCTTCTGTGTCAATAACTAGATGTGAAAGTTGCCTGTTTCTAAACTGAACGCTGGTTGTCAACATGTTGTTAATATCCCTGTATGTCTATTTTGCTTGTACGTTTTCTTTTTGGTCGACCCTTGTTAAAAGAGGCGTATACCTATCTATGCTATCGAGTTGATATAATGATGATGATGATGATTATGATGATGATGACTATTATTATAATTATCATCATCATCATCAAACGAGACGACAATAATATATCTGAGACATCATTTATCGTACACGCAATCGGTTGGCAGATTAGAAAGGACACAAAATTTTTCATTTCACACTTGCAAAGCACAAACAGTAAAATATTTTCAAGTAGGTAGTAAGTTACAGGAGACTATTCCTATGGAAGGCCTGATATACAGTTTCATATTTGCAGATTGTGGAACGACGGAACCACCACATGTCGATGAATACACGTATCATGAAGGCCACGGTGCCGTCGCTTGCAGCTCTTGGTACTTTGTTGTGCTTTACCTGTTTCTTCACTTTACCTACAGCAAATGCTCAAGAGTAAGTAATTACGTAACTTGACTTGAAGAGCAATGCCAATGCCATTTAATTCACTTTCATGTGACAATCGCCTTTGATTGATGTTAAACGTAGTTTTGGAAGTCTGTACTACCTGGAGAATACGTTCATCTTTACAAGTATCAGAAAATAAAGTCTCAAGGAAAATTTTAAATGAAATAATGTCAAACAGTCATGTCACGTACGAATAAATAAACGTAAAGTTAAAATGGAAATTTATTAGAGTTCTTCATAAATTTTAATTTCATGAGTGTTACTCTTTTTTCTCCACAACTTAAATTCTAAATCTCGAGATGTACAGGCGGAGTAAACAAGTATGTTGCCACAAAGATATATTAGCAAAAGTCTACATGTCTACATCTACTATTTTCTATTTTCACAAAGGCAATTCATTTAATTAATGTTGCTGTATCAAAGAAACAGGCAGCCGTTTTCACACAGATGAGCTTTTGTTGCACCGATCTGTATCTGTTTATTTGTGTGTATTTCTGTTTGAATGTCTGTCTGTCTGTCTGTCTGTCTGTCTGTCTGTCTGTCTGTCTGTCTGTCTGTCTGTCTGTTGGCGCAATATCTCAACACAGGCTGATGGGATTGCAATGTGGCACACAGATTCTGGCCTGCATATATTTACTTATTTCCATGATCAATATCTTTTTGAAAAAAAAAAACCAAAAAAAAACAAATTTGAAATACGTTGAGAACCGCTGCACACTATTTGACGAGATTCGTTAAAAATGTTGATTACACTAGAAAACATCTGTCTTGAAAGATATTAAGTGATGGCATACAGGTTGATTTCAGCTTTGCATACTTGATGCACACTGTGATATGACATTAATGAAATTTGTTTAGCATTTTGAGATAAATACTAATTAACATTTTTTACCATTGACCAGATCACAATTGATGAAACTTTCTACTTACATTGGAAATACCATGATGAAATATTATTGAAGGTAGCATTATTGAAAGTTATAATTTTAGATCAACCGAATACTAATTTGCATAGTTAACATGTAGATGTGCATGTAGATGTATTCGATCAAATTTGACGAAAATTGCTAAGTACACTTAAGGTACTGTGATAAAGAATTATTAATTAGTCAATTAGAATTTTCATTTCAGCTAAATACTAATTTGCATATTTTCAGAACTTTCCTTGCTAGAAATGTATGTCTGAATAGACTTGATTAAAGCTGACAAAACTGTGACTTGCAATATACATTGAAGATACTACGGTAAAATATTAATGTCACTCGTTCAGAATTTTATGTTAGCCAGTCACTTTGAATATATAATGATTTCCCTATTAGGGACACAGAACTTGAAGGCTGTTACCTAAGTTTATAAAGATTTCTAAGGGTATTGATGTGGCAATGATATTATTATATATACGTGAAAGACAGTTTGCATATTGACGTCAGTTAATCGATATTTGCATACTAATGAATGTTCCATAGTGATCTGATGAAAGTTTCTATGTTAGTTAATTGATAATTTATATATTTAATGAACTCTTCGAAATCAGTAATAACAGGAAGGACTAGACCAACATTTTGTAACATGCTATGTCTATTGATGATAAAGTGATAGAATAGTAGTGAAATACGTTATGCATGTTAGCGTATTTGTAACATGCATATATAACAGACTTTCACAGTTTAGATTATTAAGATTGAAAGAGTTATCCAAAGGCAATAACACTTGCTATGGAAATTGGTGGTACAGTGTCAGTATCCAAAGAATAATATTTTCATTTCAGCTAATTACATACTTGTATACTGAATGGTTTGGGGTATTAATCTATGGTGAATATTGTTCTTGATGTTTATCATAACTTTTCAACGAAGTTACAAACTTGTGGCAAAAGTTTTACTTCAAAGACCATCGCAATATATACTGAAATACGGGGACTTTTTTCAATTCATATTAGGTAATATTAGTTGGGATGTAAATTTTACATTATCATACTAATTCTTCACAAATATGGTTGATATATTTTGACAGTTTTTTCGTGTTTTTAGGTTTTTGGTGTAGTGAGAGCAAGTAGACAAAGCGAAATGTAAATCCATCCTCTTTCGTATCTCATAATTCGATGAAATACAAATACAATGAATAATTGTTATAAGATCATCATACAGTTAATAAATAAATCGATCTGACAGTGCTTTGTGAAACAAACATGTGCTGTGTCCCGGCCAGTGTGCTAATAACTGTCAAACTGTCATATTCTTTGTGAAGCTACGATTGCCTACTTTTAACACAATGTGAAAATAGGAAGGTGATCACATTTCTGTTAAAACATTTCATTTACTGTCTCATACAGACCAGATTTATGCCCTCTTAGACGTAATACGTACGTCTCTTATCGCGATTACTACTCAGCAACGACTAGGCAGAAATATTATAGAGACTGTGGATTTTGGTCATGGAGAGCCTGCACGGCTTACAGGTAAGCAGAATCATGGTAGACTGTCACTATTAGTAGCATCGATTACGGTTTCACCAATACAATACCTTATATTGTTTTCATCCGTTGATTAACGTAAATGTGCTGACGTCGATTGCAGCCCTGTAGCCTTTAGAAGCCCACTGGGTGCAATCGTTGAACATCCAAAGTTTGGACAATAATGATGCCGTAATAATTTACTGCGCCGTTGAATGAGCTATCGCTATTTCAAAGAAGTGCAAAATTATGAAAACATGCTTGTCATGGGCAGTTTGTCACTTTTGCGCAAGTCTGTTCATAATTTGTTGTAGTTTTTGTGTTAATGCCACATAAAGTTTATGTAAAGTTAGCTCCATATCTGATTTCTCCATGCCTACATTAGGGTACTTATTAAAGTTCTCCATCACGAGCATTTTAGATCGATAAAAAGACATTTGAAAAGTATCATTTCGATTTACTAATATTACTTGTGCATTCAAAGTTGAAGAGAGATATTGCTTTTGGCTTTTGAACATTGCTAGTATGTACATAGCCGATTATCAAATGATGCCCCTCACACGATAAAGGGAAGCATAAAGCATACGCTGAAGTTAAATGCGTGATAGTTTGGTTTAGTAGTCAGTAATGAAAGTAGCATTATAACAACTATCGTATTTGTTTACCACTATAATCCTAAACAAATTGCATCTAGCCATGCATGCAGATGACTTGATGCTTTATTAACCATATGTTTATATAGCATAGTTATCGCTCACAGTTCTTGTTTTTGCCCACTAAATATATTTATGACCCTCTTAAAATAATACAGTGGTGACCTTACCAGGTCAAGCAGTTAGGGATGGACCATTACATCTTGGTAGGGAGGTCATAAAGGATGGCAAAGCTCAGGCAGGAAGGTCGTTGTATACATTGCCTGCTTATGCACAATATTCACATAGCCACAACTAAAATGTTCGGATTCTTCGATAAGTGAATTTTAATAAGCTAAATATTCGGACAGAACGATAAGTCAGTGGAATATTTGAAGGCAAAAATATCCTGTTTTTACGCTGACAACCACTTTCTTAGATAAAGTTGTCATCTCATGACGTTATCCAAAACATCACATTAATAGCCATCCAGGAGCATCCAGGAGGCAATTCAGTTTCAAATGCAAACCTAAAAGTGGCGTTGAACTTAAGGGTGTACTGTCACCTGTTCCAATGTTTCCACAGTTACCATGAAAAGAGAAAATCTGACCAATCACAGATTTTAAGCGGGTGGCCGCTCCTTTAAACAGCGCCCTCATATGGGTATTTTGAATACCAAGGAACGCTCCTTTGACCATATATGGGCATATTTAGATTACAGATGACTGTATACCTTTAATCAACGATTAAACACGGGAGAAGAGAGAAATTGGGTTATTTGCATAAACTTGCATAGGTTTCAATTTCCTACTCACCCAAGTTACTACTGTTATGCTTAGAGGTGAATCCAATTAATACTGTAATCTGGGGTTAATAAATAGATAAATAAATGACAATTGAATAATTATTGTTGTTGTTTGCTAAAAGGGTGATTTTGAGCAAAATTCAATGTGTTATGTGCAACGCCACCTTAAAGGGCTGTAAGAAGTCTTTTCGTTTCAACTCAAGTGTTCTCACGCGTGAGCTATTTGTTGTACATACTACATCAATGTCTTTGTGACACTCTCTTGTCACTATCTCCGGAACGGCTCATCGGATCAGAATCAAATTTGGTAAATAGGCTTTGTCTGGTACTGCAAGAACAGATTAGCCTTTTTGATAGTAGCATGCATAATTAATGGTAATTTGGATAATCATTTCTTCTGAAATCACATATTTTTAGAATGATGAAGTCACAGCATTCACTCGCAGACATCATGCTTACACATAGTATCTTTCGTATTTTTCTGTTGGCAGAACAAGATACAAATCTGCGTCAAGATGGCGGTACCGTCTCGTTCAGACTTACTATTTAGGCACATGTGAAGTTTTCTGTGACAGCGGAGGACCTGAATGTGGTAAGTTATCAGATTTTGATGTAGATCGCAATATAATTGCAGAAAATATGTGTACAAATTGCTCGTGTAGATACGTTTCTGATCAAGAACATAACTGTTCATAACTGTGTAATACCTAAGGTTACAACATTGTATTGTTGGTTTGTACAATAATCCAGTCGAATTTTTTTTTTCTGGCTTGAAGAATGCAGCGAGCTTCCAAACTGTGACACAGGTCAACGACGCTGCACATCAAAAGATGATCAGCGTTGTCTTAAATGTGAACACGACTACGGTGGCGATTTGAAGGCATACGCTCTGCTACCGCGAAACCAGTCGGTTGATCCGTACATCGTTGAAGACGGTCTGTGTCAACGTAGGTGTTTTCCTTATAATGTTAAATTAATGTGAGAATATAAATATGAGCATTGCCATGGTGTCAAGAATGTCCTTTTATACTATTCCCAATACATCTGCCATTTGCTAACTCTCTGATATGTGACAGTTTTGTCAAGAAAGGTAATAGTAACATAGCACCGAGCTGAAAAGACTACTATCACATTACTTTCTTATTCACGGAATAAGCAACATTCTGAAAAACGTTTGATATATTTGATTATCGTTTATAGCAGTAGACAGTTATCTTTAACCTAACTTCAGTAAACATGATCCGTGTCAATTGGGTCATGAGATAACCCGAGTAAAAGAGGCAGTTATCTTTGATGTGACTTCAATGGGTTCACGAGATAACTCGAATAAAACATTGCTGTAAGGTGACATTTAGTGAAATCTTTCCGAGGATAATGTTCGATAACAATGTTTAAAAAGTTAATGCATGTTTCCTCCAATCGTGTCGAAGCGAGTAAAAAATAACAAAAAGTTGAAATCCCGTGGACATAGCAGTGAAGATACTCGACGATAGTCAGTTATGGTCTTTTATATAGTATGCTGCATGATGGAACACCCCTCTGTACGCCCACTTATGATAAAACCAAGTGAACACACACACACA
>LD344283.1:188420-218056 GCA_001465055.1 Ptychodera flava | reverse complement strand
AGAGAGAGAGACAGACAGACAGACAGACAGACAGACAGACAGACAGAGATAGAGAGACAGAGACAGAGGCAGAGAGACAGAGACAGAGACAGAGAAAGGGGGTCTTAAATTTACTTTCTATATATCTTTTTTAACCTCCAGTCATAAGACTTCTTGAAAGGAGCCGCAAATATTGACAGAAAGTAACATTGAAATTGTCGCAGGGAATTAATGTATTCTACCAAAACGTCTTACACTTATATGGCTATACTTTTATACTGATGTTTAGTATGTTAACGGGAAGATACCATAAAGGCAAAACGCCTGCGCCAATTTAACACGACTGAAATCAACATTTTATACGTGAAACATTTAGTTCTATGAGCATCATTGATATTATTATCGGGACTAGAAAAGTTGTGAATAAATAAATTGTGGGCAGGGTATTATTTTTCTGCTCCAGTCTTACACTGACGAATTTTTCACTAGCAGTCAGTCAGGAAATCCTTGCCCTTTTGCCGGCAGAGCCCGACTCTGTGAACTGACTTGTTACGCCTGTGACAATAACCCCTATTCGAAACCAGTAAGTAGTAGAAACCGTCATACAAACTGAACGGATCCAGCAAAATATTTTGTTACTATAACTCTTTTGTTAGCTGGAGACATTTCCCTAAATCCAGGGCCACAGAAAGTTTCTAAAAAGAAGCAGCCGAACTTTGTCAATCTCTGTACGCATTGTGGAAAATCAAAACGTAAAAATCAGCATAAATTTCGCTGTGACATGTGTGGCTCATTGACTCATAGAACTTGTACGGACATAAATACACAGGATTACCATCGACATCTGACTTCAAAGGAACCGTGGATATGTCACAAACTCGATAGTGAGATCACAATCGAGGGTTACAGTTTACTTTCACGTAAGGATAGAAATAGTAGAGGGGGAGGCGTTGTTTGCTACGTGAAATCATCTCTATCAGCACTTGACAGATCCAAGGATGTCTCTATTGGAATCGAACTCACCCTGACTGAAATCACACTACATTTATTGAAGCCCCTAATTGTTAGGAGCATTTACAGACCCCCAGGCTCAGCCCCTACCGATTGGTACGATCAAATCGTAAAAGCGATTTGTGGCTGGAAAACAAACAATACTGATGTCTTTCTACTGGGAGATTTCAATATTGATGTCGCTAAAAATCCAAACTCTATTCTGATCTGCCGATTGGAAGACATCGGCTTAAATCAAGTAATCAACGAACCTACTCGAGTCACTTCTTCTTCTTCAAGTACAATAGACCTCCTGTTTTCGAGCAGTACTTCAATCAACCATAGTGGCGTCTATCCCCTAAGCATATCGGACCATTACATGGTTTACTGTAGCTGTAGAGGTAAACTGCCTAAACATAAAAACCAGGAACTTCAAAACTTTCAACAGTCAACATTTACTTGATGACCTCAGGAAATTCCCCTGGAAATCACTCATTCGAGCCCCTGACAGTAACACAGCCCGGAATATTTTTAAGAACTTCTTTAATGCAATTTGCGACGTCCATGCTCCTTGACGTATTTCTAAAGTCCGTGGCTATACCACACCATGGCCTACTGACGACATCAGAGAACAGATTTATACTCGAGACTTCCTAAAAAGGAAGGCTCGCTTAGCAAGCGATCAATATTTATATGACCAATAAAAAATCCAACGTAACAAATTTACAAAAATATTAAAAACGGCAAAATCAAACTACCATAACAACCTTATTCTTGAAAGTATGTCAAAGCCAGATAAGCTTTGATCTGCTGTTAAGCAATCACTTCCATCATCAAAAAAGTCAAATATTGGCAGCTTAGATGTCAACGGCAAGAATATCACTAATCCAATCGGTATAGCCAAAGCTTTCAATGAGTTTTTCTCAACGATAGGAAGACATGTAGCAAATGAATTCGTTATACGTCGTCAATGTGATCGACCCTTCCCTTCCACAATCCGTACAAATACTACATTTAAGTTCAATCCCACACATGCTGAATACGTTGAAAAATTTACTGCATAAATTATCTGTCAAAACAGCTTTTGGCGTTCATGGTATGTTACCCAAATTGCTGAAAGCCGCTGCACCTGTGATATCTTGGCCGTTAGCAACTGTATTCAATTACTCACTTCTGACAGGTGATTCACCCGATGACTGAAAAGTTGAAAAGATTTGTCCTGTTTACAAGGACGGGTCAGCACTGGATACCTCAAACTATAGACCTATTTCATTATTGTCTTTATGTCTTAAAATATTTAAGAAAATTGTTCACAAACAACTGTATTTTCATTTAACTTTAAATAATTTTCTTAATGTTCATCAATCAGGATTTCGTCAATCTCATTCTACTGCCACTGCTCTTGTAGATGTCACTGACTACATTTTAGAAAATACGCATAAGGCCAGAGAAAAAAATCTTGTTCATCGGATTTTTTGGACCAAGTTCCAGGAGCGGCGAACGAAAATTGTTTTTTTATTTTTTTTTAGGCCGAAGGTAAACGCGGTTCTCTGGCATTTTTGCACAGATGCAGAAAAGGCAAGATAATTGTTTCCCCTTTTACCAGAAATATCTCAGACAAGAAACACTGATACTGGTAACTAAATTCAAGACTATATTTCCCAACAATAACATAGGCCATTACATTCACAGTTAGTGTTTGCACAACATATTCTGAATATTTTAAAATTCTCTCAGAATAAAACTGAAATGTACAGCAAACCACTGAAATCCAACAATTCAGTATTGTCCTTTAATATTGTCCTGGTGGGACCTAGCATCTTAGTTTTTTCATTTTACTTTGGCGATAACATTGACATACTGTAATGAGACATCGAATCAGCTTTCACTTTTCATTGGTCAGCGCCGTCACACCCTCTATTTTGATTGGCTAAACTATTGTTTACTTGTTTATCAAGGATGACGTAAGATGAACGTCGGAGGGCTCGAACTCTGCTTGCGATCGCTCACACATACATACGTAGCCACAAATAGCCAATGAAGAGAACTTTGAACATGGAACGCTTTTGATTTTTTCACATTTTGAGCTTGAAATCATTCTAAATGATCGATACAAATAACAGTTCGAAGATTTTTACGGGAAATTTAAGAGTAAGATACGGCAAACTTAACTTGTCGAACGATCAAATTTCAGCGTTGACCGTGCACAGCGATCACTGTTATCATTAGCATAGAGAAAGATAGATAGAGTGGCAACGGGTATTGTTTAAGGCGTGAAGCGGTTACGTAACCCATCCATGTTCGCCTCGCCTCAGGTTGCTCTCGCCTCTCTTTTCCGAAGAGTGCCGACCATGAATCCTTCGGTAATTTTCGGATTTTCGCCAATTGTTAAGCGAAAGTATGTTCGGCAAAGTTTGTGTTGTTGTTGTCGTGTGGTGCTGAGCAGAATTGGCGTGCTGGCGAAAACGGGAGTGTTTTGAGCTTCAGGAAAATGAGTTTTACCGTTTTAAAATTTCTCTCACATTTTTATGAATATATAATGAGTGTATTTGAACCAAATTTGAAAGTCTTTTATCGATACTGTCTGGTTTTACTCAATGGTTTACGGTCAGTCATACCGTCTTTTACACGTGCGTCAAGGAAGGACATGTTTATGAAACTGCTGGCGCGTTATGTTTTGATTGGCGTGAAGCAGTGTTTCTGACCTGAGAGCTCACAAAGTAACTATGGTTGCTACGCGACTGGCAGTACGATGCCATCTCGTCGTATTTTTCGCATAATCTCGAGTAATTATCAACCACAAACAAAGCCTCCAAAAAGTTTAACACCTTTGAAGCTCATTTTAACATGAAAAGCCAATAGTCTACCGAGACGACCATGGAACAAAAGGCATGCAAGTGTTGCCACTCTGTCCATATGTTTCTCTGTGTCATTAGCGTGTAGGACACACAAGCACAGAGTAAACTGCGTGCAAAAGTGACTTTCTACTGTAAACAGGGAATGTCCGGTGAGAAAACTACTGGCAAAAACGTCTCTGAAAATGTTAACTGTTTAATTGGCTCCGCTGCTTCCACAGTTACGTGTGTTTCGATGTATGATGGCCGCCGTGTTACGGCGGCCACCGTGTATCCATGGAACTAGAAACGGACCAGTTGTCAATGTTTTTGCTTCGGTGACAAACAAACTGCTCTTCCGGATAATAAAAATCATCCTCACACTATAATAAGTATGGACAATTTTCTTTGTCGTAGATTTTAATCGGTAATGTCATGCATTTCACTATAACTAGCATCGAACCAAAGTGAAATGAAATCTTGTAGACGACATTTTTTGTGTTTACAAACAAAAATAGTTCCGGGTAAAAATTGGTAAATACTCATTAACATAAAGGAATGGAATAATGTTTTTGGTATTGCACTGCAGTGCAAATACCGGTAGTACGCGCGCGCTTCGATAGGAATAAACTGTGGTACATATGTAATAATTCACAGAATCAGGTTTGCCTTACCCCAGAAAACTGCCAAAATGTTAGTTACATCTATGGTATTGCCAATATTTGATTATGGGGATATCATATGGTCAAACTGCAATAGTAAGCTACTGTCAAAACTTCAAATACTACATAAAAGAGCAGGCAAATTAATTCTAAATTGTCACCCACTCACCCAATCATGCAAAGTAAGGCAAACTTTAGATTGGCATTCACTGGTAGGGAGACATAATTTTCATATCTTTTCGATAGTGTATAAATGTTACCACGGCATAGCCCCGCCATATTTGTTAGACAGCTTTACACGGGTTTCCAATATACATAAGTACAATTCACGTATGTCTTTCTTTCATGAATTTGTGTACTGACGGTCTATTTACTGTCTGTTCTGTGCTATTTTGTGTCTATGTGTCTATGTTTACAACTTTTGTCTTACGAATTCTTACCTAGTGTTATCGGATTATGGATTGGTATGATTGCGATTATGTGGACATTCAACCAGTTAATAATAATTATGCAACACGTAAATTCACCTACAGAGGTGGAAATCTATGGAACTCATTGCCAGAATATGTAAAGACTGCCAAAAATTTTAGACATTTCAAAACTTCTTACAGACATTCTTTTGTATAGTTGACAACATGGTTATATTGTATTTTATGACAATTTCGTATTTTTTCGGTTTGTTTTTGTGATTTTTTTGTACATGTATATTGACTAGAGTGTAAGTTGTTTTTATTGTAAGAGGGCCTAAATGGAAAGAAGCCGATGATACGCTTACTGAGATACCCTGAATAAAGATGTTTTATAATAATGATAATAAATTAATTATCAAACACCTGCGTCTGTAACCTATGTAGATTCTTCACACAGTAAGTTTACGAAACGTTCGGTATTAGAGGACGTGGAGTCCAATAACTTGACGCTGAGTACAACAACATTTCTTGTACATTTGACGAAAAAACGGATAGTTTTCAATCGGATTCGAACCCACAACATACGGCATCAGTCGCCTAGCTGAGAGGCCCGAGACAGAACCAGTCGGCTAAATCTCCACTCCCTAAAAAGAGTGGTTCAATAGCCGGCTAAGTTGTTACATTTTTCTGACTGAGACCCCTCAACACGTTGTAGAGTTCGTGAAGCACTCACGCACGCATGCTCACTATCATACATTGCACATACACACTTTATCGAAGCGAAGAAACGAATTTCATCGCTTTAACTGGGCGAACGAAAAAGGCATGTGATAGTAGGGTTATTCACGATTTCCGGGATTTATGTTATACTACACTTCGTTAAAATACCTCCACTGCACGATGTACTAGGATATAAATTCCGGTATTTTGTGAATAACCTTATATTAGTATCTACATTTATGAGTTCATGGCCCTGAGCTATAGCTGACGGGTTTGCTCGCTCATGTAGCATACATACTTGCTTCGCCCTAATTTATGATACACCATTAGTTCATTTTCTCAGACCCATCGGCGACACGCTTCTTAACGTGGTTTTGAAAAAAATCAAATGATGTCGCAGAATTCGGTGGTATGACTAGAATCAGATCGGGAAAAAGCGGAACGGCTTTTGCGCTCAATTGTCCACAAATTGAAGCATTCTTCCAGCAGCACGCGTGACTGCAAGAATTAAAATGGCTGAGAAATGGTCACGAATACCGTCATATAGAATGAAAATGTGCCTAAACGGTAACCATAATAACCAGATGTGAACTGAATGTGCCCACGTGTTTTACAACAGTTTCATTAATAGTAGTATGCCTCATAGAACAATAAGATATCTATTATATCACTATATGTAGCAGGTTTAATCAACTTTCGCACAGTATTGTCAGAGTTAAATCACTTATTAAAAAAAATTATTTAATATGCAAATAAGCTATTAATTAACGTGGCACTGCTCAATGCTTCATTGGACAATTAGATATCTATCAGATCAACATTTGTAGCACTTTTCATTACATTTTATGCTGTGATTTTAAAGTAATATCACTAATTACAAAGTTCATTGAATATGCAAATTAATGCTTAATTAACCTGACACTTTTCAATGTTTCATAGCACACTTAGTAATAATAGTAATTTATTAGATGTTAACCAGATCAATATCTGTAGCAGGTATCACCAAATTAGGTGCAGTAATTTCAGAGTTATAAACGTAATTACAAAGTTTATGAAATATATGTAAATGAACCTTTAATTAATTTCACACTGCTTAATGCTTTATATCTCAGTAAGATATCTGTCGGATCAGTATCTGTAGCAGATTTCATCAAATTTGATGCAGTTATTTCGGAGTTATATGACTAATTACAAAGCTTCATTAATATGCAAATGAGCTATTTATTAGCTTGACACAGCCCAATGCTTCTCAGTACAATTAGATAGATATAAGAGAAATATTTGTTGCGTGCATCATCAAATTCGGTGCAGGTACTTTAGAGTTATGTCACAAAATACAAAAATTCAATAAATATGCAAATGAGCAGATAATTGACATGACACTCACAGTGCCATCATAATGTTCTGAGATTGTCATCTGTGAAAAGTTTCATGAAATGTTGTGCAGTATTTCTTGACATATGTCGACATTGTCATTACTGTCTCCCTGGGGAAACCATCATATGAAAAAAAGATATTGCATAACTTCAATAATATGCAAGCCATACTAACCAAAATCTTATCAGTTCTTGCAAGTAGCATATGGTAATTGTCTACTAAATCTAACTTCAATCTGTTCGGGCGTTTTTGAGTTATTATGCAAACAGACAGAGAGACAGACAGACACACACA
Organism: Ptychodera flava; assembly: GCA_001465055.1. Lineage (NCBI taxonomy): Eukaryota > Metazoa > Hemichordata > Enteropneusta > Ptychoderidae > Ptychodera > Ptychodera flava. Next base: position 210,790 of record LD344283.1, on the reverse strand, counting down.
CACGGACAGACAGACAGACATCGCTATAACATTAGCCCACGTGTGTGAACACTTGAACTAAAAATGTGAGGGCGCTTTTCCTATTGCATTTCTTAGGTATATTCATAGTCTAGGTCCGTGGAGATATATTCCATGGCTCTTTGTGTATAGGACTGTAGAATCACCATAGGCAATTTGAAACACAAACATCATCTTTTCGTGACCTGTGATCGCACTGATAAAGTTAGACTATGAACATCGACATGCTGGTTTTATGTTATCTGTTATTCAGTGATCTATCCGAATACATGTGCGAAGCACGGCTTTAGTTAATTATTATATGAAATACGCTAACATTGCCAAGCAAGCTATCAAGTATGTTGTCTAACTACAGTTCTAATTATCACGAATGCTGTAACCTGTACAGATTGGAAGTCATTTAATCAAATCACTATAACTGCATTCAATAATTGGCTAAATGAGCTCTTGCAGAAGTTTGCTAAACATGCTAAGTGTCTCTGTTCAAATGTTCAGTTGTGCCTAACTAAAGACATCCCAGTCGATATACGTTACTCTATCTATACTATCAACACGTTTCCATTTGTCGTCTGAACAGAGACCTTCAAGTGCGATAACATTGTTGTCAACAAAAAGAAAAATTATTGCAAAACTCGCCTGTCAAGTGACTGTAAGATGATGCACGGAGCGATGACATGAGGACCATGACAATGGTGGTAAAGTGTGCCATACATGCAGGTTGCATTTTTGAGTGCACGCTTATGAACTGTTCTACTAATATGCGCATGTGCGGAGTACTGAGTTACGAATAACTAGAAGTGTCGAGTTTACGAATGCAATGTTCTAATTAATAATTAACTATGGCATTACGTGCTCTTCGTACAGCACTTCCCGTTGGATTAGTGGTGTTGTGATAGGTCTGATCAATACAAAATGCTAAATGAATGGATAATGTATTTCTTCTTATTTTATTAATGTCATGCTACTATCTTCATGTCCCATTTTAAGCTCACGTGTTCAAACAAGTGGGCTTATATATGTCGCAGCGCTGTCTGTCTGTCTGTCTGTCTGTCTGTCTATCTGTCTGTCTGTCTGTCTGTCTGTCTGTCTGTGTGTGTCTGTCTGTGTGCCCGATATCTCAAAAACGGCCCATCAGATCAGAATCAAATCTAAAACATGGATTCAATTTGCAAATGGCAATAACTGATAAGTTTTTTGTGGTTGTAGCGTGCTTACTTTTTGCTCATTTGCATAATTAATGATTTAAGAAAAAACGGATATACATTGAGAACGACTGTACACAATTTGATGAGATTACTGCAAATATTGATCACACCAAGATATATCAGCCGTGGAAGGTATGAAGGGATGACATGAAAGATAACTGCCAAATTGCATATTTTATGAACTCTCCTAATTAGGGATATATATCTGAATTGACCCGATCAAAATTGACGAAACTTGGTATGTATATTGAAGATACTATGACTTAACATTATTGAAAGTCATTCAGCATTTTAAGTGAAGACAATTCCTAATTTGCTTATTTAATGAAATTTTCTAATTAGGGATATATATCTGAATTGACTTGATTAAAATTGATGAACTTCCTACATATATTGAAGTTACTATGATGCAACATTCTTGAAAGTTATTAATTTTTATAAAAGCCAATTCCTAATTTGCATATTTAACAAACTTTGGAAAAAGGGGATATTTATCTGAATTGACCAGATCAAAGTTGACGAAACTTGCTATGTACATTATAGATACTACGATACAACATTGTTGAAGGTCATTAAACATTTTTCCTTCAGCCAATTCCTAATTTTGCGTATTTAATGAGATAATTTCTGTCAATTCCTTATTTGCATATTGAATGAACTTTCCTAATTATGGATATATACTGGGATTTACTTTATCAAAGTTGGCAAAATATGCTATGTAAATTGATGATTTTACCAGGTTAAAACAATATTAAAAGTCATTACGCATTTAAATTTCATGTCAGCTAATGTATAATTTGCATATCTAATGAGCTCTCACAGTTTGGCATATATAGCTTGAAGGACTTGACCAAAGGCCAGCACACTTGCTATATAAAGTGGTGATAGAATGACAGCGGTCAAAGAAATTAGTATTTTTATTTCAGCTAGTTACATATTTGTATACTTAATGACCTTTAGAATCAATATAACATTGTTCATTATGTTGATCATAACACTTTCAATGAAGTTGTAAACATGTGGCAAAGGTTCAAATTTACACATAACTGCTATATATAATGAAACACGTGAGCATTTTCAGTTCAATCTGGTTGAGTCTTACACACTTGGCAACTATGTGATTCTTAGGTTTGTTAACAATTTTTGCTGACGTGATAAAATTCTAACCACTATCACGCACCTTTGTGTAGATGGTTGATGGATTCCTTTGTATAGAACTCAAAAGGATCGATAGAAATGGGGATTTTCAAATTAAGTTCAAAATTGCCAATGTTAACATAATGTTTCAGACAGGTTGGTTAAAACTATTATTTCACTAACACAACTCTTTCGCAAAGCTTCGAAGGTTTTGTTTTACAATGTTAACTACGTTAAATATTCAATCAGCGAGACCAAGCGATGTTTCCTCACCGACTTTTTTTTCTGCAGTGGTAAAGTCAATCATGTTTATACCGACTGCTATAAGTATAAAGACAGGTTAATAACAAGTTATGCTATGCTATGCTATGCTATGCTATGCTATGTTATGTTATTTTATGATAATAATTCTTACAGATTTTGATACGTTGAATATAAGATCTTAATCTGTAAACGTAAGGTTCTTTAGTCCAATTAGCCTTGTTTCAAAATGACCTACGATTTATGCCCTAGACATGTACCGGCCACAGAAGGTCCGTTTTCAGCTCATTGATTGCCTCGACCCTTTGTCTGAGCTCTCATTACCTTGGTGATTGGTTGCCTTATGTCATTGTGTTAGCCTTGTTCTGCAGTGTTCGCTGCCTCTCAATGGAGTGTCCCGTGTTCTTCCAGGATACAGTTGAGGTCACCAGTCATTTAATGTATTTGCCCCTGGTGCGTGGTTCGATCACAACGTACAAAGACAAAAACAGAAGGCCGAGTTCGCCTGAGAAACATTTACTTGTTCAAATGTGCGTGTCACTCTATTTGGCTCCGAATACTTGCTAGTAACTTTTAGTTTTAAGTGATATTTTGATGGTCCGGTCACTGATGTGACATAAGTCTCTTCAATTGTAAATTTGTTCTGAAAACAAACATTCTGAACAATATCGAACATATCGACTGTTCACCAACAGGGTTTTTAACCATGTAACACTTATGCAATGTGACGAACCATTCGACAGCATACCCAAACTTATACCATACCAGCTCGCGCTAGCAAATCCAGCGCTCTGATTGTATGAGAAACGAATATGACCAGTTGTATTATTCGTGATGTACTACGGTTTGAACATCACGGATGGTACGCTGCCAGCAAGCATTTCTAAAAGTATCGGGAAGCCTAAGAGCCTTTTACACTCGCTCACTTTTAGTTGGGAGAGCAACAATTTGTGTAAATGAGGCATATAGTACACAGGTTGTAATTATTCATATCTCATTGCGATATTTCAATCCATTTTCGTGGCAAAGTTATGCACTTAGGATTTCTATGACACCATAGCCAGCCTTTAAGTATGATTCAAAACAGCGTGGCTGTTTATATTAATTTACTTTTCCCCCTTGTTTTGAATACCATTAATATTTTCTCACAAGGAAATAGAAATATCATTTAATCCACCACATCGACACCTCTCCGTCCAAAATAATAATATTTACAGCAATGCTATTGAACGTCCTATATTTTTATTGTGAAGCGGTACCGGTGACAAGAGACGTAATATAATGGAAGCGATATTGAAAAGTTCACTAGTTTCTTTACTATACGGCAGTTATGATTGTTAGAATCATGCGCTTCAGGTGTCTAAACACTGTAAGCATTGCTAGTATTGTGTAATCGATTCGTACAGACTTCTTTCCACTTGACAGAATACGTCATCACTGGGCCAAACGTTTCCAAATTTACACAAAAATATGCTTATTTTACGCTACCGACCACATCAAAATATTACTATTAAAAGGTGGAATCACTGAACACCAGGCGTGCAGTGCAAAATAGAACCATCAAATTGAATGACTCCATGTTTCTCGGTGAACTCCTCGTCTTCACGTCGGGTTTCCAACCAATTGCAGACATCCTGAATGACTGGTTACTAAAACGTTTTTCAGGAAGTAACTACACAACGAGGCAGAGAACATTACAAAACGAGGCTTACAAAGGGACATAAGGCAGCCAATCACAGTGCTGTGAGCTGAAAATTAAATAACAATGAGACCTAAGAGGAAGGGTCCAGCCAATGAGTGGGCTGTAAACAGACCTTATAGGTCCACAAACACAAATCGCTGTGACCGGTACATATGTCTCCGACCTTACTTTTGAAACAGGGCGATTAAGACATTATGTATTGTATCCATTATTGACACACTATGCTACAAAACTAAATCAACGCTAGACGATAGGGAGCAGTAGAAATATAAGATAGTATGAGGCAATGCAGGTATTGTTTAAGAAGTATTATCGTGTGCAAACAAAACGTTAAACTGAAATTAAATTGGTGTCAACTAAAATAGGAACTCTTGAACTCGATTGGAACTAATTTCGGATAATTGGATGGTGTTGTAATGTCTGTTGAATCTGCAAATGTAAGATAATCTGCTTTTCTTTTTAAGTTATACAATTGTTATTATGTGTAATTTGTAATATTGCAACATTCAGCTATAGGGCACCTAACACTTTTGAGAATTTCTAAAAATATCTAGATCCAATAATCCCAAATTAGTTCCAATTGTTTTCTTGCAGAACTCACCTGTCAAGTGACTGTACGATGAGGTACGAGATAGTTACCTGAGAACTATGACGATGATCTATTACACACGCATGTTTATTTTTGAGTGCACGCTTATGAACTGTTCTACTACTACAGTAACTACAAGGTTTCCTCTCGACTGTGCGATTTCGCAAATTGCGCATTTCGAGCCACCGTCTGCCCTGAAAAAGTTACTGACAGCGTAGAAATTGCGCCCAAAAACAGCAAGCAAAGACGTTCACATCATGATGTTGCATGCGACATAGACGACGCAACTGATCTTGGTGACGATCGTGATGCTATCTAGGAAGCGCTTCCTACGAAGGCAAAATCGGCATCAAAAGTGGCTGCCCCCTAAAAGGTGAAGTCTGCCGCCTAATTTTGATGATTGGGGTAGAAAGTTCCGCTTTCAATGAACATGCAGGGAAAACACTGTAACTATAGTAACGTGTGGAATGCATGATTACGAATACCTGGAAGTAGCGCGTTAAGTAATATTATGATCTAATTGATCATTAAATAGGGCATTCAATTCCCCTTGCAGTACATCCCCTTGGATTAGTGGTGTTATGATAGCTGTAGTGAATATACAATGAAAATGGATAATATACTTCAGTCTTGTTTTTGATTAATGTCATGCTATACTGTCTGAATGTCCCATGTTTAGTCTTAAACATTTGGCAACTTTGTGGTTCTTCGATCTTAGGTCTGTTGACAATTCTAACCATTATCACTGTAGGAAAAATTGCGAGACTGGAGCGAGAAAGTGAAGCTTTGCAGTGATTAGTGAGAATCTCTTATTATTCTCACTGCTGTCAGTGAGACATTCTGAATTCTCAGTGGTGAGCAGTGAGAATTGCACTCCTTGGTGAGAATTATGGATGGTAACATATTCTCACCGGTAAAATCGGGGAAATTTTCACAAAGCCTAGTCAGAATGGTAATTTTACTGATGAGACGTAACCAGATTCATCGTTCATTGGTGAGAATTGGCGAGACTCATTTTTCACTGGTGAGAATTAACCAGATTGATTCACACCAGTGAACAACAAGTCTGGGTGATTCTCACCAACGCCACGGTGAGTCTGGTTGAATATCACCAGTGAATGATCAGTACGATACAGTCTCATGGTGAAAATAGCCATTCTCACTGTGCTTGGCGAGAATTTTCAGTCTCAGCGGTGAGAATTTGTTATCATACTTGATTCTTACCATGGAGTGCGTTTCTCGCTGCTCACTAGTGCGAATTAAAAAAGTCTCACTGAGAGCGGTGAGAATAATAAGAGATTCTCACCGATTGCGAGAAAGCGTCACTTTCTCGCTTTAATCTAGCAATTTTTCCTATAGTGTATCACGCACCTCTGTGTAGATGAGTTAATAATTCCTTTGTATAGAACTTCTGACGGATCGATGAAAATGGGTATTTTGAACAATGCTAAAAATGAAAGTGTTGTTGTAATACATAAAGTTTCAGATAAGTCGCCTTAATAGAACTCTTTAGCAGGGCTTCGTAGGTATGGTTTTACAATGTCAACTACGTTAAATATTAAATCATCGAGACTAAGCATGGCTTCCTACCTCGCCAATCTACTTTAAAACAAACTTTTCTCACATATTAATATATTTACTAACGGTTTTTTTATATAATGGTAAAGTCAATTATGTTTATACTGACGGTTACTATACTTCGAGATACTATACTTTAAGATCGATTAATAATGCATACTTGTTATGTTATGTAATGTTGTGTTATGTTATGTTATGTTATGTCATGTTATGTTATGTTATGTTATATTATGTCATGTTATGTTATGTTATGTTATGTTATGTTATGTTATTTTATGTCATGTTATCTTATGCGAATGATTCTTACAGATTTTTGATACGTTGATAATGAAATCTTGCTCGGTAACAGTGAGGTTCTTTTGTCAAATCAATGCTAGACCAGTAGTAGCAGTAGAAATATCAGAAAATATGATGCTAGGGTGCATTGTTCACAAAGTTTTATCGTAAGCGAACAAAACGTTAAACTTAAATAAAATTGTTGTTAACTAAAATAAGTATTCTTGCAGAACTCAGCTGTCAAGTGACTGTAAGATGAGGTATCAGACAATGAGAACAATAATGATGATAGTGAATTATGTTATACACGCATGTTTCATTTTAAGTGCACGCTTATGAACTGTTCTACTTCTTTATGTAGGTCATTCTATAACATTCTTAAGTTCATCCTCCTGCATGACCTTAAATTCAATTAGTCATGTTTACAAAGAGTCAGTATATTTTTAGAACAGTTATTAGTATATCAATAGAAATTCTAGATTGTTCTGTTACCTTCTTGATATAATCGTTTTAGTATAAATACGGGACGGTACAGTTTTTCAGTTGGACTTTTGGGGATCACTTCAGCAGTGTTTATTTCAAGACTTCAAAACTTTTACACTCACACTGGAATTGCTCCGTGAACATCTGCACGGATCAAACTCAAGCCTGCAAGTTAAGAAGGACTTGCCTGTCTACGCTCAACTCTTGAGACTGGGAGTTTGTGCCGTCACAGCTGAGATAAGTAGCCTGTAAACTTCGACAGTTTGTACTTTATCACTTGACTTCGTGTATAGTTTTAATAAATTTAATTTAAAGGAAATCGCTGACTTCACCGCCGTTTTTTTGTTTGTTTTGTTGTTGTTTTTTTTGGGGGGGTTGTTGTTTTTTATTGTTTTTTTATTTACGTACTACTATAGGGAAGTGTGGAGTACTGGGTTACGGAATACTAGAAGTGGCGAGTTTAGTAATGTCATGATCAAATTGATCATTAACCGAGGCATTCAATTGCTCGGACAGCACTTCCCGTTGGATTAGTGGTGTTGTGATAGGTCCAATGAATATATAATGCAAATAAATAAAATATTTCTCGTTGTTCGATTTATATCATGCTACTATCTTCATGTACAATTTTTTGAGTCTTACAAACTTGGCAACTTTGTGATTCTTAGGCCTGTTGACAAATTCTGTTGACGTGATAAAATTCTAACCACTATCACTCCCCTCTGTGTAAATTAGTTCAGGTTCCTTTGTACAGAATATCTAACGGATTGAAACTAACTAATGGATGGAGAACTTCTAACTAGGAAATGGGGATTTTCAGACCGTGAAAAAATGCCAATGTTGTTCTAATGCATAAATAAAGTTTCAGACAAGTTGCCTTAAACTGTCATCCCATTTAAATAACACAGCTCTTAAGCTAGGCTTCGAAGGTTTTGATTTGCAAAGTTTACTCTGTTGCAAACTAAAAGCAATGCCAGACAATCAGGAGCAGTAGAAATATCACATAGTATGAGGCAAGGCAGGCATTGTTTGCGAAATCTTATCGTGTGCAGAGAGAATATGAAAGTTAAATAAAATTGTTGTCAACTAAAAGAAGAATTGCAAAACTCACCTGTCAAGTGGCTGTAAGATGAGGTACGAGGCAGTGATGTGAGGATCATGATAATGGTGGTGAAGTGTGCTATACACACAAGGTTCATTTTTGAGTGTACGCTTATGAGCTGTCCTACTACTATGCGTAATTGTAGAGTTCTGGGTTACGAATAACTAGAAGTGGCGAGTTTAGGAAGGCAATGCTCTCATTGATCATTAACTATGGCATTCAAGTGCTCTTCGTACAGTACTTCCCGTTGGATTAGTTTTGTTCCGATAGGTCCGATGAATGTATAATGCAAATGAATAATGTATTTCTCGTTATTTGATTGATGTTGTGCTACTACCTTCATGTCCTGCCTTTGAGTCTTACACATTTGAGAACTTTGTAATTCGTAGGTCTGCTGCATGACGAGTATCACGCCCCTCTTTATTGATTAGTTCATGGTTCCTTTGGAAAGAACAGATCCATAGAAATAGGGATTTTCAAACTATGTCAAAAATGCCAATTTTGTTCTTATACATAACCTTTAAATGAAAGAACTCTTTAGCAAGGCTTCGAAGGTTTGGATGTACAAAGTTAACTGCGTAAAATATTGAATTAGCGAGACCAAGCATAGCCTCCTCCTCCGCAAATCATTTTTCATACACTTATTTAATCAGTGACTTTTTCCTGTAATGGTAAAGTCAGTTTTGTTTATACCGACTTCTTCTATAAGTATTAAGATCGGTTATTCATCCTGTTATGTTACGTTACGTTATGTTATGTTATGTTATGTTATGTTATGTTATGTTATGTTATGTTATGTTATGTTATGTTATGTTATGTTATGTTATGTTATGTTATGTTATGTTAAGAATTCTTACAGATTTTGATACGTTGATAATAAGATCTTAGTCGGTAAACTAAAGTTATATTTTAAAAGAACTTCGTTTGGCCATTCTATCTTAAATTACCTATTTTCAAAGATAGCTATGATTGAAATCTGCAGTGATGTGTACTTCGACCGCTGAGGATGTCAAAACATGGCCTAATAAACAGAGAAACTAAAAGGCGAGGTCCTCCTGTCATCCAATGGTGACAATATAAGTTCTTTTACTGTTCTGAAATCATATAAATTCAAGGTAAATACGTAGAACCCACTCAGTAGTGGTATTATGTAAGTGGCATCTCGCTTGTCTTATATCGGTGCTCGTCGCCGTTACTCGTTGGCCATTAGCCAGTTGAGATTGGAATAAAATCAACTTGTAAGGTAGATTAGTAACTATGAGACATGTTCTAAGTTTCTCTGCTACTTTAATCTGTCATCCGCTTGTTAAGAAAGTACATAATATGCTTGCAAAATTAGAACATCTAACCCTTCCCCCTATTGTCATAGCGGGGCGGATACAAGAAACTACGTTTAATATTGTTCATGTAATTGTCGGTCGTTTTACCCTAGATCTTTGTTTTCTGAAGACTAACAGAATAATCTTTACAGATTAGTAGCATGGGTGATGGGGTGAGATGCAACAGTACAATCGTTTCTAAAACAGACATATTTTTAGCTTTTCCAATAAAAAAATGACAATTTCTGAATCTTACTGTCGTGTTACCGGTCATAAAGGCATAGGAGTTATGTGGATTCCTTGTTAAGCGTAGATTACGAGGTAATAGTGAGGATATAAATACCAAACTTACCCTGAATTTGAGCGAAGTATTCAGAATTTTCAGAGAGGACCCAATTTTCATCATTTTCATAGGAACCTTTCTTTGTCGTTGGCAACATCTGTTGGATATCGCTGTATTAAAAGCATGGAGGCGTTTTATTTTAAGGAGTTTAGCATTATGGCCATGCAGGCTTACAGAGACCAATAACGACACCATCTGAAGAACAGATTAACAATTGTCTACAGGAATATACTTTTAGACTGGAACTCTTGTGTTTAAATGTCTGTAATTGTTATTCTCTGTCAGCCTTTATATTTCTCTTTCTTTATTTTCTGTCTTCCGTCCCCGCTGAATTGCAGGTAACTTATCAAGGGGAATATGTGCTTGCCCTGGAATAATGTTGACAGTCTTTGTGGGATTTGCTGAGGAAATCTTCAGTGTTGTTACTCTACGTGTAACGTGTCTGAATATCGATGATGTTATGATACCTTGCTGGTTCACATCGTATCTTTTAAAATAAAATACAGCAGGTCGATTTACAGAGAGTTATCATGTACACATATAATCAATTGGTGCTCGTAATTGGTCAATTTTACGACCTTTATTATATTTTTTGATTTTCGTAAATGACAAGGAATGTTCTGTGATTTTAAGATTGTTTCAATACACCGGTGATTCAGTTTTGTTTATCTCTGCGTAGAATTCCTATTAAATTAGGCAAAAGCCAAGTCATAAACGTCCTTGCATTAAGGAATGGATCAATGACCATAAGATTGTGTCTATCTTTTTGTTAGAGTACTTCCCAATAACGAAGCAGCAACATGGTACTGTAATAAATAATGCATGAAAACATTAGAAGATATTGCATATTGAAATGTATCATTAGAGAAGAATAAATTACCAACGGTACCCCATGAGCTAGGTCATGTTAAAATGTAAGCTCAGCGGATAACTTGCAAGAAGACAGGTTTGACAAAAATGCATGCGGGTCGCAAAATCGTGATTTTGCGGTGCCCGTCAAAACATGACCGTAATGAGCCCCTATATTTTTTATATTAAAATTCAATTTCTTATACTAGGGATCCCAAGGTTTCTGAAAAAATAAAGGTCTGTTATCCTGGGGGGGGGGGGAGTTAGACGCCCCCTCTAGCCCACGGCCTAATATATTGAATTCATCACTATCAGATAGTGATGCTTGCTGTATCAGTATGACAAGGAGGCATAGAAAATTTTCCAAATAAGTCTTATCAAAATTATTTTATAAAAAAATATTTAAAAAGTAACTTTATAGAAATAGAAAGTCATCAACAGTCTATTCACTTTAAGGAAAAAATGGCAATATGATGACTATGTGGGCGCGTTTTAAAGTTTTCTTCTTTAAAGCTGTGCTTTAGTTCATTGCATACCAATAAAATGCTCATTCACGATATACCAGTATAGCAAAACTTGCAAGTTTAGTGACTAGAGACAATACTGCATGGTGAATACCCAATTGTGACATTTATTTTCTTTCTTCAGCACATTGCAACTAGTAAATAACATCCGTAAATCTGTTTGATTTGCTTCATCGAAAGGAAACCATAGTTATCGTATTTTCGTTAGGGTAGAATATTGAATTACCAGAAAAATTGATTTAAAGTCATCCAATTCTATGACGTCATATTTTTTACAAAAACTTAAATATGCATTTTAGAAAGACCAGTATCTGAGCTTTCTAAAACTATAAGCTATAAAGCATTTTAAGCCAGCTTACTTCATCAACGAAAGAATGGTGTACCCCCTACCCCTAGCTTTTGCGCACCCCATACAGATACACGCTATTCAAACACCAGAGAAGTACTGCATTGTTAAATATATAATGTTAACTTTTTTATTGTTTAATATAAGCTTGTAGGAATAAACAATTTAAACACAAAAAGCTGTTGAAATATTGCTTATAGGAATAAACAATTTAAACACAAAAAGCTGTTAAAATATCACAATTGTTACATGGTGTTTTGGGTAAAAAATTTCAAAATTGTCAAAAAAATTTAATTTAACATCGTCCTATTCTATGTACTCAAATTTATTTTGCTAACGTTGGTGTTTCTCATAAAAAGCAGTATCTGAGCTTTCCAAAAATGTAAGGTTTGTGTTTATTTCATGCTAGTTTACTTAATGTAGGGGGATATAGTACTCCCTACCCCTACGTGGTACATGCAAATCAAAAACTAGCCCAGAGAGGTAGTGCATCCCAAAATATCCAATGTTGACATCTTTTTTTCTAGTTCGGCAGATCCTAAAGAACAAAAAATACCCACGTAGTAGGTTTATTGGTGTGTAAGGTGGGCCCTTCCAGCCCACGGACCAAGTCTACACGACTGTTCATCATGCACTTCGTGATATTATGAGACTTATAATTTGTGTTGACCATCTTGGAAAGATGGCGGGGCCAGAAATGTTCTTTTTATTTATTTATTTATTTAAGACCATTATGGCCGTTTCTTTCATACGTTCATGGAAATAACGTGCCTCACCTCGCAATTTTGAATTTTAATACGACGAAACGATGTCACCACTTGTGTCATGGAGATTGTGTGGTACACAGGAAAAAAGCCTCTTGCGCAGTTCTTTGTCGGCTTTAATTTCTCTGCGCCTACGCGGCCCATAGACGCATTTGTATACACGTCTGTGGGCCTCTTGTTTACTCTGCTCTGCACTGAACGCTAAGCACCTTGTACCTGCATACCGCACGTACACAGTTAGGGGTGGACCATTTGATATCCGGGGGTTTCGTTTGGGAGATCGACGAGGGTGGCATTTGTATTTTTCTCCAGCATGGCTTTGGATCTGTTTCACGACGTGGCAATTCTGACTATTTTTTAGTACGCTGGGGGATGTTTTGTTTTCTATATCAACACGAATAACAACAACGCATTTGGAAAGGAATATACAGCAGCACAAATTTGACATCCATGTGTACTAAATTTTATTATAGGACATGTTTCAGGAAATTTGGAAGTTTGAGCTACGTGAACTGCAGCAAGATTATATAGGACATGGTGATGATAACTTCAAGTTGTTCTATGTACCAGGTTAAGGAGAACGCGCCTTTGGGGACAGATATTCGGACTTTCAAATTTCTGCAATATTTTTCTGATCCACCACTCGTGTAGACTGAAAGATTCCGTCGCGTGCGGGCGCTCCGGCGCACTGCGACCTACGACCCTTTACCATGCTCCCGCGCACTGCGACCTACGACCCTTTACCACGTGGTAAAGGGTCGTAGGTCGCAGTGCGCCGGAGCGCCCGCACGCGACGGAATCTTTCGGTCTACCACTCGTGGGGCTCATTTTAAAGCTCTTGGAGAAAGAAAAACTTTCTGAATTTTGTCTTTTAGGCTTTCGAAAATCTAAATTATCTTTCAACCCGTAGAGTTATCACGGGGATGGCGGCAATTTAGAATTTCAAATAGTGCCAAATGTTGAGTAATTTGTATCGCTAAATTCCAAACTTTGCGCAATGACCCCTGATTTTTATTGTTGATTTGGTAAGAGAATGGTTGAAAGTTTCATTTAGGAAAGTTTGAACAAACGTTTCATATTCGAGGCGCATACTGCGTTCGGAACAAACCAAGAGGTTTTATGAAAGACAGCACAATTCATTTGGGGTGGGGGTTGGAGTAATGACGCAAATCAATTACCTTTGGTGAGGAGGGGAGGTGTCTCTCCTGACACAGGTAATTTTGCACATTACAAGTAATAATTCAGGTGAAAACATACAATTAGGCCTAGACCTAAAGCGATCAGATGCTATGGAAATGGGACACCAGATGTTGTGCCAAAAAAAATCAAAACTAAGCTTTAGGCCTAGGCCTAAATGGCAGAAAATATTCTCTGACAGTTACTGTCGGAGAATTTGTTTTTACTTTATGTGTGCTTGCAGTCGTTTTCTCTTGTCATCCTTGGCTAGATCATTTCAAAGGCTTCTCTTCGAATAGTTGCCATTCAAAATCTTACGAATGTCCCCGAAATTTCAAATGGTCAACCCCTTACACCGTTGTTCACGAATGACCCCGTGTGACTCCAACTTTATTTCCCATAGTTCATTGTAAACATGTCTGCCACTTGTTAGCTTGTGCTTTGGTCTGCGACTGCTGACGGTAGGCTCAAAACCGATTATTTATTTCCGATAGGCTACGGTAGTGTATCAGCCTATGTGGAACAAACTGTGTTGTTAGATTACTGTCAGATCACAGTATTGAGTTTTGCAACTGAACGAGCCGCAGGTAGGTACGTACTGCAGCTCGAGGAAAACTACCCGGGTAGTTTTCTTGGACCACAGTCGCTCGAGAGCTATTCAGCTCTGGGACTATTCGCCCCATAGACGAGTGTACAGAAGCGAGAAACTCGCTTCTGTACACTCGTCTATGGGGCGAATAGTCCCAGAGCTGAATAGCCCACCAAACGACTGTGCTTGGACGTAGCTGCAAAATTGTAGCGCTACGGTGAGGTGGTCGGTAATTTTTGGTTTTTGCGACTTCGCTCACCAGTAGCGCTACAAGGCCGATGGCCCTGGGGAGTATCATATAAGCCACAGTCCCTCTATGCGCACCCCACTCGACCAGGCGTGTTGATGTGGAATGCAACATATTTACTGCATTTGGTCGTACCGATTTATCACTACTGAAGACTGAACAGTATACTGCACTAACTTTGTCATTTATGGGGTTTGGAATTTGTTCAAACACGACGATCGCGTTCCGAAACATTTCTGGGAGCCGTCATTACCAACTTCCGGTATTGGCGGCTCCCACAAACACCGATGCCCCACGCTCAATGTTTTCAGAACGCGATCGTCGTGTTTGAACAAATTCCAAACCCCATAAACGACAAAGTTAGTGCAGTATACTGTTTAGTCTTCAGTAGTGATAAATCGGTACGACCAAATGCAGTAAATATGTTGCATTCCACATCAACACGCCTGGTCGAGTGGGGTGCGCTTATAATAATAATAATAATAATAATAGTAATATTTGTATTGCTTGCTTGTAAATATAGGATTTACATCACATTTGTGGCAATAAAAGTGTGATACAAAAATAACTTAAAATTTTCTTCAATAAAGATAAAGTATTACAGTATAATAATAGTAGCTAATATGATACTCCCCAGGGCCATCGGCCTTGTAGCGCTACTGGTGAGCGAAGTCGCAAAAACCAATGATCACTGACCGCCTCACCGTAGCGCTACAATTTTGCAGCTATCTTGGACGCTATGCTGTCCGACCCATGCATAACCTCGATATTCTGTACTGTTGCTGCAGCTGGACGAGAGTCATGCGACTGGTCACACTAAACTTCTAAACATGAATGCAAGCTGGTAGCTGCAAACTTGTAGCTCTACGGTGAGGCGGTCGGTGATTTTTGGTTTAATTGCGACCTCGCTCACCACTAACGCTACAGTGCTTGCGTGCGTTCGATGATGTTTGTCGAGTGCGATCGCTGTGCCCCAGGCGATTTTAACCCCCAAAATGATAACAAGATAGTGTAGACGATTAGATGGGCACAATGATACACAGTAGAAAAAACATATTTGGTAACTTGAGTGCGCTAGTAGCTACTACACTGATGCTGCGCTGTAATTTTGCAAACAAACGTACATACGGCATTGTACAGCACTACTGGTGAGCGAGGTCGCAAATATAAAAAAAAATCACCGACCGCCTCACCGTGGAGCTACAAGTTTGCAACTTGCACTATAGCTACTACCGTGACATCTTCTTTCATTTTGGTTGTATTGTGTGGCCGCAACTACAGCCATGGCATATATTGCAACTAGACTCTCATGAATAATCTATTCACTATTCAAACTATTGTCCTCAGGTGAACCCGGCGGTAGTATGCTTACTTCCATCATGGATGTAAAAATAGTTACATCCATGCTTCCATAAGTGAACTGCAGTCAGTGTACAGGTAAGATTGGTGGCTGATCGCATCCTATCATGTGACACATTGATCTCTGGACCCAGAAATACATGTAAGTATGTTTTTTAGCTCACACTTAGTATACCAATGTGAGGTTATTGTATAAGTTGCGGTAATTTTGTGTGAATTAAACTGGTTTTTCAGTCTTTTTCAACATTCTGTGGAGTTGAAGCCTGTATTATGGCATTCCTCAGTATGTAGTCCAGCAGTAAGTACTAGTAAATAGCAAAATTCTTTGCTATCTGACTTTCAACAGACCTACCATTCAATCAATTGTTACCAATCAAAGAATTTTGTAAATGAGTCTGTTGTCCCATGATTTAATCATGGTACGTAAATTTCAACAAAAAATTGCAGTAAGTGGGAACCTACAGGATAGTGCCTCAGTTTATCAGTTTATCAAACAAAAAGCCAGGGTTCGGCACAGGACCAAAAGGAATGACATTGGATGTAACGAAACTAAAGAAAAATTGTTATGCATAAATTTATGATCATGAAAATTGTTGATAAAAAACTCATTACTTTTGTCATTATTGTATTGTTACACAAATATCCAATGACACTGGACTCCTGAAATTCATCCCCATGTTAACATTCTGTCCCTCAATAAACAGTTGCAATCAATTGTCAGGATGTATGTTGCGATTCGTGTAGATTGTTGGCTCACACATAGAGATTATCAGTAGCATTTGCATTGTCATGGTTACCACTGACATTCGATGCAGCCATAGACTTGCATTGCAGGGCAAGCTTGTACATGGGAATGGAATCAAACAATGTTGTTGTTTTTTTCTGAGAAACTCCTGTGAATGAATACATCATAGTAGTATCTTTTCCTGATGATTTGCAGGGCACTATAGGGAAAAATGAAATTTTAGATTTTTAAAAACAATGGAAATTTTTCTTACTTAAGACCTCTTAAGGGAATCCCTACAAGTGGTAGATTAGAAAACATTGTCAAAACTTCAAGAGTCTAAACATCTGCATGCAAGGTGTAATCTACCTTAAAGTTCTTTTCAGTTAAATTTGTTGTGTTTAAACCAAGTTTTTTTTAGTTGATTACTATCATTACAAGGAAATACCTGATGCTCAACTTGTCAATACATCCTTCATATCATTGCATAAATAATGCTGAGATTTGTCGTTCATCAATAATAACATGCACTTAAAAGGAGGGATGTTGTCAGAACTGCACTCATGTGACTTTGACTGTTTATAGTTAATAAATTGTTTCTATATGAATCATGTCAAGAATGCTGTAATATTTAAATTTTACAATATCATTATTGACAAGCATTTGTTTTAACTTTCTTCAGTCATGGATGTACCTTGGATATAGTGTTTACATTGATACTATAGTTCCCATACGATCTTTAAGTGCAGTTCTAACATTCCCTCCTTTAAGCAAGTATATGACTTGGCTCCATATCTATCCAGCAATCATAAGTAGCAACGTCTGCTTTTGTCTACTTCGTACACAGTTGTGTAATCCCTGTAATCCCTTTACTTTGCTTTTTTCACATGTACTATTAAAGAATAAACAGCGATTTGCCTCTGACTCTGGCCTTTGACCCCTGGATGTCTGCTGTCAGCGCACTGAGAGCTTGGCTGATTCTACTCGTACCTCCATACAACAACGTCTGCATGACAACCATTACATGCCAGGATACAGCAGTGAAGCTCATTCCTCCTGTCACATTTGTGCACAAAGACCACCTTTCTTCCCTTTTATTTTACCTATTTTTTATTTCAAATTGTTAAATTTTCACTAATCAATTTCAAGCTTCATATTTGTCCAAAGTTTTTCACATTACTTTTGTTGCCATTTTTCTGATGTCAGGCATCTGAAGTTTGTCCATGATATTTCCAATCAATGAAGACAATCATTTGAGTTAGTTCGAAAGACTGTGATAAACTCTGCATACAGTGCTTTCAAAAGTTCATAGTTACTACCAATGGAAGTTCCTTCAGAAATACTTTGCATATCAACATCATGGAACAAGGACCCACAAGGCCCATCAACCTGGAAGCTGATCAGTGATGTCTGTGAAAAGACACTTAAGAAGAAGCCTGATGAATTTTCTGCAATTTACTGCACTGTTCTTGATGTTGAACTGAGTCAGGAACAAGAAGAAGATGCAAATTATTATGAAGTGACATTGATTCCTGCTACCAGACCCAAATGGTCTCATCCTGCTGAAGATCTGCCCACAATCACATGGCTTCTCAATCACTATACTTACTATCCAGGACTTGCAAACTCAAAAGATATCCAACATGTGATTTCCTTGTTTGCGAAGACAAATAATGCTGCATCTCTAATACATGAAAGACTCTTTGATCGTGCCCTTCTTCATCTACAGCCTTTCAAACCTGCAGCATTATTCATTTATGATGTCTGGAATAGTGATGTTGTAGGCCTGACAGGATTTCACAGAACTCTTGTCCAAGATTTCTGTGCAAGGAAGTCTGAGGCAGGAGAACCTGTCAAAGCCTACTCTACTGTAATCAATTTTGAAATCAGTGATGACCAGAAGAAAGATTCCGAGAACTGTGGTGTTACCTTGATTCCAGCACAAATAAGTGACACAGATGATGGAAAAGATGAATGCCCTACAGTTAGGTTGTTGCTGTTTCATGTATTGTATTACCCTAACCTGAAAGACTTGGATGACGTTCAATATGTCGTCGGTTATGCTCCAAAGACAGGACATGCAGCGGCTAACATCAAAGCAAAGGTCTTCCCTTATGCAAAACTAGTTCTCATCAACCATGCTTGTCCAGAAACAAACTGCTTGCAAGCTAGAGATCATGAAAAACTTGAAGAGAAGATGTTGCAGATGGCAAGTAAAGCTGACTTGGTGTTTTCAATTGGTTCTGTCATCTATGAATATTTTCAGAATGCATATAGGGCTGAAGTAGATGATAGAGACTTGTCGAAAATTCCCCACGAGGAGATTCTTCCTCAACCATTGGCATGTTTTTTGCATAGAAAACATCCAGTACTGAGAGAAACTACGAAACATTGCATCCTGACATGTGGCCAGCTTGACACACAGGAAGCCATTGAAAAGTGTGAAAGCATGGCTGCCTCAATTGGTACTGCAGCCAATCTCTTGGAAGATACTTATAGCCATATCAAGGCTTCTTCATGGAAGATACAAGGAGTATCGGAAAAAGCTGTTCAGACGGCATTGCCCCTTCTAACTGTTAAGATGCAAAGTAAACACATAAGTCCAGTAAGTCGTTCAGGACATTCAGTGAAAGCACTACTTACTTCCCTCCAAACGTCCCATGTATGCCTTCCTGTTAAATTCTATGAGGATTATAGCTTTTATGGATTAGAAGCAATGGCATTTGGTTTGCCAATATCTGTCCAGGAGGATTCACATCTAGCTCGGTTCATCAAAGATCATTTCAAAGACTATAAGATAAACTGTATTGCGAAGAAAACTCTCCATGATGCAATATTAGAACATCTTAGAAACATAAGTCATGCTTTCGATCGGGCAAAGTCTCTGAAAAATGACTTTGTCAAGAGTGAAGCTATATCTGCAAGTTTTGGAAGATTTGCTGCTTTGTTAACTATGCCTGAAAAGCCACAAAGTGGAGGCAGTGGTAATGTCAAACAACTACCAAATGATGAGCAAGGTATGATATGCTATTGTACATTATTTAAATTTTATTCCCAATAACAAACTCAAAGTTCGGAAAACAGTGACAGATTCACCAAGAAGCGAAATATTGGTAAATAAATTGCATTGTTGACAATAAACGTCATGTCATGAAGAGATGTCATTATGACAATGCTTTGCCACATGAACAGCAACATTTATGAATGTACTGTTGCAGTATTTTTCATGACCTTTCTAGTTCGAATCTTCAATTTACCATACAATAAAACAAATCTGTTATCAAAAGTCAATTATGCAAGAAATCTTAACTCGTGACTGGAAATCATTGATGAAGGATCTAGAAACCTGAGTCACTACCTCAGAATGCCAAAAAAGAAGACTGTGATGCAGAAAAATCAGACTTGATACAACATCCTATTATATGTTTGCCTAATTTCTCATGCCTACTTCTACAGATTCTCTGGCTGTAAAAATCCAATTATATGGGAGTGTTCATGACCAACATATTACAGAACATGAAGTGAGCCATGAACAGGAAGAGGAAGGGTTGAATAAATCAAAGGCTGCACTGAAACGTAAAGTGGAAGAAGTGATGCATGATGAAGACAAGTTTCAAGAAGTAAAGAAAATCTGCAAGGAGATACTTGGTGTGGATTTCATAAGTTGGAAACCTGGGTGCTTGGAAATCTGTATAAGGTTCCTTACTCTTTATAACCTCTACAGGTTAAAGCAGACTTGTAGATCTGGAAGTCTAGCAAAGGCATTCGAACCACTTCTGATAACAGATGAAATGAGAAAGCTTGCTGCACAACTGAAGTTGAAGGCAACATATAATGAGGAACAGTTTAAGGAAGTTGAACTTTTCTTCATCAATCGTAAGTTTGATAAAATAAGTCGTAATGCAGATTTAACAACCAGATTGTAGGATGATTGATATAGTACATGTATGTCTGAAAAGCGAGTTAGCATGTATTCAATTGTTTTATCATAGCATATTGTAGAACTTGATTTTAAATCTTTTGACAATCTGATGTCTCTTTGAACATCTCATGCATGTCTGTCACTACATACTGTATGTTTCGGATTTCTTTGGTCAATTTTATGATTAATCACAGTGAAATTTTACTTTCTACAAAATAGCATAGGATCAGTGGGCATAAATGAGACATTCAAGAAATCAAACACCCTGACAACAGTAATCCCTCAAAACAATTTGATACACCACTTACTGAACAGTTTTCTCGCTGACATAAGCAAAATGTACATGTATTGATTTTGGAATGAGTCAAGGAAATTTTAAAACGTTACAAATTTTGAAACAAAGGATTTGGAAAAAATTAGAGGGCACTCATATTTTGTGTGTCATTGCCCCAACAACACGTGATTACATACTTTTGTAAAACAGGGGAATATGGCGAGTTTATATTGAAATAACATTTTACCATCAATCTTTTTCTGCAGGAGATGGTGGTGGAATTAAACCGATGAAAATCTGTGATGACGTCATGGCAGATGACAATGTTGAAGACAGTGTAAGTGAAAATATGATTCAATGTCACAGAGTCTAAGATCAACAGATTGTCTGTCATATCAGCCATGGCTTGTCACATGTTATTATGATGAAAAGATAGGGAAAATTTGAAATTTATTCATCTTATAGAGCAATATATATTATAAGTCAAATCACAGGTTTGCATTGTTGACCATTCACGTTTTGCTAAAGTTTAGGAAGATTGTGATATGATTTAGGAACCCCCACTAAAATTTGCCTACTGACCGCTCTTAACGAAAGCATTGCCTTGGGTGAATTTTAAATATTGTTAAGTACCAGCTTTGTATGTGAAAAAACAAAGAGTTGTGTACCAGTACATGTAATTGATTTCCCTTCCCTGTGCAATAGTCTGTTGTAAATTGGGTTGTTCAGTTTATAGGTTAGTGCCAAGTAAATCTTGCGGATTGAGACATTCTGCAAAACTTTCCATGAATAAAGATTCATTTGGTCACGATATCATACTGCTCAATACATGCACACATATTCAAACTTAATTGCCAAATTGAATTGCAGGCTTTTTAACATTGTTCAAAGGATTCATGAGATAAAATTAAAAGTTACTCTGCATAAACAGCTTGAAAGGGTTAGAGATTTGCAAACATATGCAAAATAAGTTTGTTTTTGTTGTTTCAAGGCTGGAGAAAGTTGTTTTCTTCAAGAAGAGGAAACGGGGAATATTTTTGAAGCTCTCAAACAGAGTAAGTACCAGCACTGTCAAGTTAAACATGAAATAATATATGGTTATTCACAAAATACTGGGATTTATGTCCGAGTACATCATGCAGTGGAGGTATTGTCCGTAGCGTCTCGGACAATACCGAACAGAACGATGTACAAGGACATAAATCCTGCTATTTTGTGAATAACTTATTTTAGTACACCTTTTTAGCCCAATTTTACAAGGAAAAGTCAAAATTAAAGCGTTTTTGTTTTGGATGGCGGTCATGCACTGCACTGAGTGATTGCAAGCAGACTTGGAAGTGTTCAGCGCGTCTGCTAAGCTCAAGGAATGGATTTCAACCCGAGCAGCGCACTGCATTGCACCTGTGCACAAGGTAGAAATTTTAGGTCAGCAGTATAATCACACTCTAATTCACAGGTTTTTAGGATTGACCACTATTAAAGCGCAGTGGTCGTCGCGCTGCGCGTGCGTGATTTTTTTTGTTGATAAACATACATTTTTGTAAACATAAGTCTTCTCAACTTCAATAGGAGTGAGATGGGAG
>LD344283.1:168394-186731 GCA_001465055.1 Ptychodera flava | reverse complement strand
TGTCTTGTCACCAGACTTATGGATAGGAACTAACATTGTTGACTTCCAGCATTCAGGGAATTTACCTTTTTTCAAAATGTGATTAAACAATTTAAGAATGCATTTATAAGAGAAAATACTATCAATTTTGAGCATCTCATTCAATATACAGTCTTCCCCGGGTGCCTTTTTCACTTTAAGGTTTTTAATTCCTTCCTTTAATTCTTTAAAGTTAAAAGGGTTATTAAGGTGAGTATTAAGTCTTGGAATGCTCTCTAATGATTCTAATTCCTCTGCCATAGCATGATCTTGTACTGATGTGTTGCTATTGTACAAATTTTTGAAATAGTGTATCCACTCACCCTTTTACCACCCTTGTAGCACCCTTGTACCTCTACAGTCCCGCAGACTTGACTTATAGATTTTGTTCCACTTAATATCCCTATAATAGATACAAAATCTAAGAACATGTACTGGAGCTAGGTTGTGGAATACATGTCTGTGTGTCTGTGCGTGCATCTGTTTGTCCATTCAGGCAAATTTCTCAGAAATACCTGAAATGATTTCTTTCAAACCCACTATAGATAAGTGCCTATGTCATACATATGCACATTGGTTTGTTTTTTGATACAATCAAATATGACAGTCACTTTTGTCAGTGTTTCCAAATTCATTAACCAAGTTGAGACTATGTCATTGACGATGACTTGTTTTTCTTGCAGAAATATTCATGCTACTTGAGCTTGATCCTACAACTGAAATCCAGTTATCCAGTGAGACCAATTTACGTACACTACTAGAACCTGATCATTGTTTCAGATGGGAGGCACAACAGGGTGTTCTGCTCCAAATGGTACTGACAATGACAGCCAGGATTCAACATATTCTATCATCTAGGCTGGAAATCTTGTCACTGCTTGCTGTTCAAAGGTATCTCTGGACTGATGTACAACAGGAGAATTTAAAATTCCCCGGTAAGTTCTAGAAACTAACTTGACATAAAAGTACTTATACTTCAAGGCCATAGACTAAACCGCAGACTTTATGCTTACAGGTATCTCTGCGCAATTTTAATGAACAATATTTTTTGGTTAGATAAACAAACAAGGCTTTGGAAGATATTTAGATTTCAGCTCAATTTGCTTTTACTATGATGCATTTCAAGTATTTTTGTTCCAGATGTTTTACCCCAAAGTCATGTCGCAATCGCTTTTTTTCAACCCGAGCATTATATCCCAATGTAGTAGAGAGAAAAACTTGCTAAAATTTTGCCCAAATTGCTGTAGTAGTCTACTGCAGTTGCATGTGTAGGGTGAATTCTGCACTTTCTTTTATGTCACTTTTATTGAATTTGACCTGTTGTCATATGGACAATCCAACTATTCCTGTTTTACATGCATTCAACGGCAACATTTCATCAGTTAAATTACAATCCTTCCATCACGTGGCTCAAGTTAGTCTTTCCTTCTGCCATTTTTAAAGAGTCCATTGAAATAGCACGTATATACCGGTATGCAGTCACCCAAACTTAGAGAATTAAGTTTTTCATCATATATTGTATTGAATTTTGACTTCACCCGCAAGTTAAATGTGGTAGCAAGAGATCACTCTATCACAACTCCTTGTAACCTGGTAAATATTCAAATTTTTCACTTACCTTTTTCTATGAATCATGCATCATGTATCATGTCAACATTAAGTTTAAAAAGTTGATGACTGTCTTCAAGATTGATCAATTAGGTTCAGTAAAGATAACAGTGGGTTAATCTGATTATGACATTTGCAATCACTTAATGTCGAAAATTAATTGAGATAATCTTTCCATCACTTGGCTGAATTTTGAAAATCAATATAAAAACATATTACAAATATCGTACTCTTGAAAGGTCAAAGTAAAACAGAGGTGAAGTGAAAAAGCCATGTTTTCTCTCAATTTGTTGGACAGTAAATGTGATGTTTATGTTCAATTGTAGATTTGGTAGAACAACTCAATCAGCACGGCACACTGACTCCACCAATCACAGCAGTCAATGAATCTCTGACTTTACAAGCTAGGAGTTTACTTCCATTCAAACACAGTAAAATAAAATTCACACACCCCGACATCAGGTCCTCATCATTGTCAAATTCCATAGTAAAGTCTTTACAAGGGCAACTTGATGAAACTGAGGCAAAATATCAAGCATTATCAATAGAAAAGGCAGTGCTGCAAAATCAATTCGAAGAAGCTGAAGAGAAAATTTCACTGTTAGAGAAAGAGAACAATATGTATATGCAACGCACTGATAAAGCTGAAAGGGAATTTTCAATCAGATTGACAAAATTAAAAGCTGAGCTTCAAGAAAAAGACCATGAAATAATTGACCTGAGGAGGAAACAACTGCAATTAAAACTGCAACTGAAAGGTGAGTGAAAAAACATTTAATTTCAAAGATCTGTCATCACAAACGTATTCTTAAAACATTACATTAACCAAATGTGGACATTAATTGTTTGAGATGTTTTCATTGGTCAATTAAATTTTACAGTGCCTTTAATGTACATCAACAGCTCACTTACAGGTTCATCATCTTTTTCAGCCACACGTTGCTCTAAGCCATAATGTGTTACCTTACTTAAAACATAATAAAATTTAGCACTTACCCAAATCAGTATCATAAAAGAAGTAAAAAATTACTTATCAAGCATCACTATGGAAATTTCTTGCAATTTGTGTTGCATTTCAGAAGAAGCCAGATCACCCTTTGGTTTTTCTTAATATTAATCGGGTCAATCACTTAAGATCACACACACACACACACACACACACACACACACACACACAGCCAAAATGACTTTTCAAAGCTATAGCTATTGCATGCCATACACAGGAAGACAATGATTTCATAACAAATTATCTCATATTTAGTGATAGAAACAATGGATTTGGCATTTTTGACAATGTTTATCCGAAAATGGATTCAGGGTGATTGGTCAGTTGGATAGGTCATTGACTCAACAATTTTCTTTGACGAAACTAAATGTATCAGATTATTAGTAAAGCCATAATTTCACAAAAACAATGGTGTACACCGCAGGTTTTGTTCAAGTTGTTACAAGCCCAATTGCATTAGGAGATCTAAAATGTGAGCCTTATTTTTAGAGCTTTGAATGTACATAATGATCTTCTACCGGTATTTTGTTGCACAAGGTGTATTATTAGGCCAAAAAAAAGAAATGTTTCTGGTCAGGTCTTTCTTTAAAAAATGGTGCGGCGACGTGAATTTTTTTCCCCCTCAAGGGACGGAGGAGGGTCAGTTTTACAGTTTTATCAATATACCGTAGTCACATGTATACTGTTCATGCAGTCACTGATCGTGCGCCCAAAGAATTTTCTCTTTCTCTTCAGCCATTTTGGTTTGGTGTCATAGCAATCAGTACGTAGTTTGCCGCGACCACCGGCTACAATCCGGAAAAAAAGGGTGACATGCTGTTGTTCAGGTGATGCTCACGCTGACCAGAAACAATTCTTTTTTGTTGGCCTTAATTGTAATTTTTATTTTTCTCTCAGGTAAAGTAGTCCTACTCGTGAGTAGTAAATGGAACAATGACGTTGACAGACTGGCAATTGTTAACAAGACACTGGCTTTCACTTTGGCCAGGAAAGGAGCAGAGGTATATTCCACGTCGTTAGAAGTGTCTGACAAGGAATTCACCAACCATGAAGAGGGTAGTGCCAGGGTCAGTGTCATACATCCTCTGAAAAGAATTGTATCTACACTGGGAAACAGTGAACCAACCATTGATTGGCTGTCAACCCTGTGTAACAGTGTGTTTCCACAGCTGGCCAAGTCATTAAAGGGTAAGGTAGATGTAGTGGTGGGACACCTTGTCCTGGGAGAAGATAAAGCCCTTGCTGAGGCTTGCATCCGAATGAGAGAGAGTGTTGCGCCAGAAGCAAAGTTTATTCTTTTTAATCACGAAATTCCAGAAGAAGTTGGAGAACACAACTTTGAAAAAAATGCTGTACAGTATGCAAGACAGGCTGACGTAATCTTCTCTATCGGTGACCGTGTTTATGAACACTTCAACCTCAAGTACAATGTGCTTTTCAGAGACAAACTACATTTCCTCTACTATCCTGGTCTCATGGAGCTGTTCACAAGAATGGAGTTGACACCTCCACCAGAAGGCAAGCAACAGATCCTCACAATCTGCAATGTCAAGACAGAAGATGATTTCCAGAGATATGAAGTCATCGCCAAGGCAATGGGAAAAGTGGCAGACCTGTACGATTCATTCCATGAGAAGCGCATTCCTGTATGGAATTTATATGGAGTGAAGAATGAAATCGGGGAAAGCTTTAGGCAGTATCTGCAGAAGACTACAAAAGCAAGAAAACTGGTGATAAACCTTGCAAGTTCATTTTCAGTGCAGGACATGGAAACTTGGATGAAGCAAAGTATCCTCCTTGTGGCACCGGAGAAGAAGGATCCTTTCAACTTTCCGGCGTATTTTGCTCTTCAGGCAGGATTTCCAGTCCTCGTGCCTTCCTGTTCTGGTATTGCAGATTTTCTCGATAGTTTATTCCCAGAGAGTGATTACAAGTTCCTCAGCTGTGTTGATATGGGAGTGCATTCCGGATCAGTCAAGGAAGACAGTAAAAAGTGGGTTGACCAAATTATACAGAAATTACAAAAACCAGACAGTGCCTTCCGTACAGCTGCAGACCTGAAAGAGGATCTTATTGAGAAGCTTGAAGACTCCCAAGAGGAGTTCATCAGGCAAAGCATTGGTGTTTCAGGTGATTAATATTTTTTTCTCTGAAATTCATTCATAGGGATAGAACTCTTTTTTTTTTTTGCTGAACAATATTGTTTAAAGGCACATGAGCTGCAACTTTTGGCATTATTTTCATTTATTTAGATTTAGATGAAAATTAGTTCATAGAAATGATTTTACTCAGAGATGTTTAATAAGTATAATTATCAACTGAGTGGGACTGCATGGGGAGGTTTCAGTAAGACAAATACTAAATGTATGCCACTCCCAAATATGGCCGCCTACAAAACTACTACATGATAAACAGTGTAAATGGTGCATGTATACATTTGAATCTTAACAAATACAGCACGGTGCAATCCACTGAAAGGACGGGAAAGGGATTCACGCCACTTTGACAAAAAATTCAATAAATTCACATAACATGGCAAATATGGCAGGAAATTTAAAATGAACAAAAATCTGTTAAATTTCTTGCCTATTCTGCCACAAGGAAATATTGATGAGGCGTAGTTTATGACTATATCATTCAATTTTCAGATTGCAATGAATATCTGAGAAAATTTTAGGTAATTTGAGGTTAGACAAATTTCGCAGATTTGCAGCTCACGGGCGTTTAAGGCATATACTGGTATTGACCTCTAGAGTGAAAGATTTAAAGCTTTGCTGAAACTTTCCTCAGTATAACTTTTGACCATTGTCTCACCAAATTAAGAATAAAAATGCGGCCACCATGCAAAGTTTGGTATTAGAGAAACAAATGCTAAATTTACCAATATTTGAAATTCAAATTGGACGCAACCCCTGTGATAACTCTGTGGTAAAACAATTAATGTTTTGATCTTCAAAAAAGTGAAGACTGTGAAATGTTTTTTTATTCCAAAGGCTTTTATATGAGCCCCCACAAGTGGTAGACATGAAAAGTATTGAGAGTCCAAGTGTCTGTTCCCTAGGTGTACTCAACCTTAGAATTCTTGATCAGATTTTCCTCATACTCTTGGTTAAATAAATGTTTTACAGCTTTCATATATATATATATATATATATATATATATATATATATATATATATATATATATATACGAAGTATGCGGTTCGACTTGTCCAATACAAAGTGCTCAATACAAAAGTAGTGTGAGATATATAGAGTTGCTGGAGAATTGATTTTACAATTTCATCTCTACAATGTTGTTTCGTGAGTCGCGAGACTCACATCATCCAGTCTAGTCTCCTGATGAGTGAGTCTCGCAACTCACAAACTACTTCAAGCACAGAGTAATAGTATCCATTAGTTAAAGCCCCAGTATTTGTAACTTTTAACAATTTTTTTCATATTTTTGATTAAAATGACATCCTCAGTATGTGAAAGTAGACCATAATTAATACTGAATCGCATGGTTTGCATGCCCAGCCCGCCTCACGATTAACAGTAAAAGGAGTGAAAAATGACTTCTTGTCCGGACCAGAAGTCAGCTTTGTTGACACACAAAACGAAACGTAATCACACCACCTCGCATGCTCAACCACATCTACGCAAGTTTTACTGTGGCGTCCATAGAAACATGGAGGTAGTAGAGATGGTAGAAACTATACGCTCTTCGAAAAGGTCTGGTTTCCATCGAAACTGGAGACTCAGCTAAAAACGCGCAAAAGTTGGGTGAAATACCGGAAAGATATAAATATGTAAGTGTTTACAGATTGTTCCGACTATAATGAGCCGTGCAAAGAAATGTCTTGAACAGCTAAACTAACGACGGGGGCAGTCGATTGTAAGCTTCATGCAAGGCATTGCACGTTGTGACCGACGGTACGGAGATCAAGTTTGCTGAATGAATTGAGAGAGAAAAACATATATGAATAAAAATTCAACACTTCACCATTGTAATCATTGAACTAGTCGTTTCTTCCATTGTGCAGTATTAATTATGAAAATTTCGTTAAAAATAAATGACGCGACTGATTCTGTTCCGTCTACTCAAACGAAGTTTTGTGTACGGCCAGGCTACGCTGCAGGCAACACAGCCTATCAACTTCACATATCGTTGCCGTAATTGAAAACGCTCAGACAGGAAAAATTATATCGTGAATGCAGTACAAAAGTCTTACTTATTAAATTTAAAAGTATTTCCAAATAACATTGAACGTAATGGGTATCTAATCCTCACAAGGACTACAGTGGTACAATTATCGGCTAGCTGGGATGCGATGGAGCTCCAGGCATGGTAGAAGTTCGAACACTAGAGAGATCCCGGCCTCACTGCAAAGTCGTCCCCTGCGCACCCGGCCTGACAGCAAACTAACCGCTTGGTTTGATTCTGTTGTTTACATATTTTTGTATAAAATTCATGATACATATATCTGACTTTCACAACTGTACAATTTGCTTAGGACTGTGATTTTGGCTGTAGTCTACAGACGATCAGAGGGAGCTAAGGCAGGCCCCAAATTTGCATGGACAATGCCAGGGACAGTTGTAAGACGCAGCTCGATGAGAAAGTCATTCACATAAACCTAAAAGAAGTGATACAAAACTTTTAAACATCAATGGTTCTGACCTATGGATTTTACACTGCGGCGTTGTTTTTTTTGTGTTTGGCCGGCTCCTAGTCCTGTAAGGCCGTACTACATGGACTGTACAAGTGCTAGCGGGGCCGGGCCGAGATGGTGTGGGGCCTGCAGCAAGGTAAAGTTGACAGCGTCCGTTGCAGAATGCCCGCGTGTTATCCTTTCGCGTTTGGGAGAAAATTTACCGCTGTATTCAGAATGCCTTTTTACCAGTATAAAAGCTGAGAAACTGATGCATCAAGAGCCAAGAGTCTGTAAATTTCTTAGCAGTAGCTCCATTGTTTTTTTCTAAATTTTCGCTGAGATACAGCTGTGTGTATACTGGTCCCGATCGTTCTGACTCAGGCATTCACCGCTGTTTAGGGAGCCGTCATTATTTATGACCTGGGGGTTGGAGGAATAGACCATGTTCCGAACCGCGCGAGACATTCCGAGATATCGCGAGAATATGTGGTTCGCAATGGACGTGTTCTCGCAACACAGGACAAACTGCGCAAAACAGGACAAGTCGCTAATTACGTTAAACACTGCATAAAATATATGAAGTTGCAATCTTTGCTCAGTTCTGCACTTTTTCTAGTTCCATACAAAGTTTGAATTGTATTACTAAGCTGAAAACCTGTTTCTACGGGCATGTATTAAAGTCTCACGAGGTCTCGCAATCAGCGGAACATCGTCTATTACATTAAACTCCGAAATTTTGAGTCACACCCCAGCCAACCATGATGACTTTGAGTAAACCCCTCTCTAATAGAAATTTTGGCTTACCTGAGCCCATGTAACAATATGTAGCTATAAAAGCTCACCTAATAAGCAGTCTCCGACCATATAGTATTGTTAAATTTGGATGGGTAGCAATTGTCATTATGGTATGGTTAAATGTCCAAATGTTTGTTGAACTCAAGTCAATTATAATATACATTTCTATGATAATGTAAAGGATGAATTCACAAAAGTTCAGTTTTGTCCAAGATCCTGTGCACTTACAGTTATATCTGTCGAGAACCTTTCTCCATGACCCAGCCTCTCCTTCCACCTCTGGTAACGACTGCAGAAAGCTACTGTGTGACATGATCATCACCACTGTCGATCATCACCACTGTCGATCCACATCTTTACTGTCGCTGGTGCCATTGAGTACATGAACAATGATATCATTCTCATTGTCACTATCTTCTCTCTCATAATAAGTATTGCTAGTAGTAGCAGCTACTTTTTATTTGCCTTGCTTCATCTAGTTGATATTTATTTGTTCTGTTAAAGTATTCATTTTCTTTTTATTTAATATGTATCAGAGTAAAATATATATTATCAACTAATCATTATGTCATTGAGGGCAGAGTAAGACAAAGAAAAAACATTTTGAGCACCTCCTTATAGCTTTCAATTTTTGAATGACCCCCCCAGGTCGTAAATACTGACGGTTCCCTTACTTGCCGCCAAAGGCCATCGCGTTCACTGCTTTCGACAGCCTACCATACATTGCCAAACTATGTTGCTTCAATTTCGCAATCACCTTGCCGCTAAAGCAACAATCAACTGAAATTTATTACTTCAAGTTACTCAATTTTGATAGCTATTTGCCTACAGAAGTGAGCCAAGTGTATATAGTGTCATCTTGATTTTACATCGGTACCCCGAGTTCTGAGTGACCAACTGCAGCTGAGGGTGCGCATCGGTGCACTGCCGACTGCAGTTTGAATAATCCGTATATAACGCACACTGTACCAGAATAGAATGTCAGCCTCCTCTGCCAAAGTTCTGTATCCTCTGAAACACAGTAGCAGTACGTATTTGAACAGAGAAGAACAAAATAAAACCATTCGCAGGTTATTCAGCCGGCACCATGGGCGATTACCCGGGCAGTGTGGCGTGGCATGGCAAGGCCCCAGGAATGTTGCAGGCTCGATGATGTCATCAGTATCGGCGTTCTCGGTCACGTGCACAGCCTACAAGTTGTCAACAAACCCGCGCGGCAATCCAACTCGATCGGGCATTATTTAGCGTTTGTATGTCACTACAGGAGCACAAATTTGGCTCATTTCTTTACTGAACAACATTTCACGATTGATGTAAGAGAATAACATGTAATTTCGAACATAAAAAAAGGTTAAAAGTTACAAATACTGGGGCTTTAAGTTTCATGCATCCTGCAATCTTCAGACAGACATTCATAACTGACTGTCTGTCATTGAAAGACTTTGTATAGTAAGGCCATTTATCAAAACTGAATGCACTGAATTTGATCATACTTTGAGGTACACTGGTAATACTTACTGTAGCTTTGATCACAAATGCTTAATCATGAAATTATGATTGATAATGCATTTGCATATTTAATTACTTTAAGAAACTGAATGCAATAATTTATTCAGATTTTGAGGTATGTACAATACTTAGTTTTGGTCATGCTGAAAGTTTGTCAGGTATAATGCTTTGTTTGCACATCTAATGAATTTCTCTAAGAAACTGAATGTACTGAATTTCAAGAGATTTCGTCATACCTATTTGTGTTTATTCTTAAAATTTCATGAGCATTATCTCATAATTGTTTGCAAATTTATGTGCTTTGTTTAATTAGATCATATGTCAAAAATGAATGCCTCAATTTCTACTGGTAAAACATTAATTATGCACCTGTGTTTGTATGTATACCTGACATTTAGAACATATTTTGGCAATTTTTTCAGTATAACACTGTATTTCAAGGCATTCCTTTTGGTAGTCTGTGCCCACTCAATTTGATATAACATACAGCCCAAAAGAGGGTGTTTGATCTTAATCAGGTGTGTTTTAGAGAATATTACCTCTTTTTTAATACATATGTTCTTTTCACTCAAAAATATGTTAGTTTAACTGCTTGAAAGAAATTCCTAGAAATTTCCTAAATTCTTTGATATTAGTGCAGAGAGTTAGTTTGTACTTTCATGCAACTTTCAAAACTAGGTGCCACCAAAGAGTCAAACATTGACAACTAAGATTTCACACCTGAAGGAAGAGAAGAAATTACTGGATGTAAACATGCCCAACAAAAGTAAAAGACTTAGTTAAACTTTTGCTCAAACTTTCCGCTTTGAAACTTTCAACAATTCTCTCACCAAATTGAGATTAAAAATCAAGGGTCACCTTGCAAAGTTTTGTACTGGAGAAACAAATTAATTTTTAGCTCACATTTGGTTTTACCAATGTGAGTTTATCGTATAGGCTGAAGTCGATGGCGTCTGTATGTATGTGTGTATGTATGTACATGTATGTATGTATGTATGTATGTATGTATGTACAGTATGTCCGTCAACATCAAAAACACGCAAACCGCTGCACGTTTCAGCTTGGTATTTGGTGTGTGGATGCATCCTGGGCTATAGATGGGATTTTGTTCAAATGAAGTCTGCATTGCCAAAATTATGCAAATGAGCTTACAAAATGTGAAAATGGTTAAGAATTAGTAACTCAAGAACCGCTTTTTTGATTGCTTTGAAAATTTGTGTGCAAGTACCTTAGGTTAACCTAATACAGTTTTATGAATATTGTGAAGATATCCTTAATTTGTATTTTTGCTGAATTTTTTTGTGATTTTTCTCATTTTCAGTAAAAATTCTTCTTCCCTGACAGTGTTTCCTTTTTAAAACCCCTGGACAGACAGCTTTCATATTTCGTACACAGACGTACAGAGATGACAATACTTAGATATGTGGAAATTGTCCTGAAATATAAAAAATTGTATTTTTAAGACAATATTGTCATTTTTGGTCAAGAAAACTTTATCTCAACATTACTTGTTTGATAGCTTTGTAATTTGGTATAAAGTCCCTTGTTTGATAGCTTTGTAATTTGATATAAAGTCCCGAAAGATGTTATTAGATAAATTTTCTGCTCAAAGTGTTGGGAAACCCCAAAATTTGTATATTTTAGGTACTTTTCTCAGTTTGTGACCTTAAATGACCTATACTAACCCAGGATATGTTGTGAGACAATTTTTAAGGCTGTGAACATAATTTTGTCATATTTGATACCAATTTGTAGGAAAATTTGATCCAGAAAACAAAGCTGAGGTGATTTTTTTCATTTTGGACCAATTTTTGCAACTTTTCTATGTAAGACATACAAAAACTAATGAGAAATTTGAATCTAGGATAATTCCAGATGTTGTAATCACCACCCACAGTGGAAGGCATTTCACTATCTGTAACTAACAAGTGCTGTTTACATTAGAATGATAACACTCATGGCATTAATTAAAAATCTCCAAGGTTGTAAATGTACTTCCTGTCATTTGGTCTTATGTAATACCAAGGGGTGGAACATTTGATATGCAGGAGGGGGTAGGGTTTAGAAGATCAATGATGTAGCATTACTTTTTTACCAGATCCCTTGTGCATTTTTTGCCCACTCCCACCTTTTCTTTTTATCAAGCCTTCTCTGTTTTTTGTTGTTGACATTTGCTTATGTATCCCTTTTCCTGCCAAGTCCATATTTCACCACCAGGTCAAGATGATTAAAATTAATGAAACACAACGTATTCCATATGATTTATTTTAACATAATACTGTACATTTGAAGGCTGTTGAAAACATAATACTGTAAACTTGATTTTTTTTGGACAAAAGATGCTATAACATACCAAGCCAAGCGGGTGAAAATACGTCATGTTTTGGCTCAATACCGCTTTTTACTGACTTGGCTGATGGGGAAGTAATACAGTTATTACTGTCTGGCAGGAAAAGGGGTATTTAGGATCTGCTTTTCCCATTGCTATAGAAGTTGATATGCATGTTCCTAAAGATGACCTCCAGTACCTAAGTTGGAGACCTTATTTGCTTTTGTCATTCTTGTTTTTCCTGGTTTAAATATTTCTCGAATGGACCAATTCAAACCGAATGTGAGCACATAGTGTCCTTGACGGTATTTTTTTATTTATACCAATGTTTGCAATTCAAATTGACCAACATCCCTATGTTAACTCTGTACAGCAAAAATACAATGTTCAGTTTTCAAAAACTGAAGCTGATAAAAATGTTTCCTACTCTAAGAGCTTGAAAATGAGCTTCCACAGGTGGTACATGTAGATCAGAATAGAATTTTTTAAAAATTGAGAAATCGAATACCTTAATATGGTTATTACTTGTAGTTTATCTAATTTTCCATGCAATTTTGTTTTGTACACTAGGCACCATTAATGGTCATGAATGGGCTATGCTGATGGCAGAGCTGAAGGAAGAGAAGAAATTCCTACAACTAAAAACCTACAAAATTGGAAAGACCAAGAAGTATCTTATTGCAGAAGGGTGAGTGAGTGTAACTTTTTTGGTATGAACCGTGTCTACAACATCAACTATTATAAAGATCAGAGCTCTCTCTCTAGGAAACAAGAACATTCAACTAAAGATTTGGTGCAATGTCTTGTTTTCATAGATATCACATCATTGTGTATTGAATAAAAGTGTATTGTTTGTTGTCTAAGGAGAGGCTCATGGCTAATTTAATGGGTCCCTGAAGCCTAACAAATGCCAGTTTCAAAGACTGTACCATCATTGTTGAAGCTCATTTAAATGTATATTTTGATTTACTTTTCATTACTTTTGTCCTGAAAAAGAAAACCAATTCAATTATGCAAGGTAAGCAAAATCATAGTGAAATGCTTATTTATAGAATGTCCCAACACAAGGATGGCAGCCATTTTGAATTTCAAATATCAGTAACTCTTGGTTAATTTGTTTATCTAGTACCAAAGGTTGCAAGGTGACCCCAATATTTATTCTTGATTTTGAAAGAAAATGGTTGAAAGATTCCTTGAGGAAAGTTTGGGCAAAAGTTCAAGGTATCACTTTCGAGGTGTGATACCATGACTGTATAGTCAGATTTGTAATGGCTTATTTTTGAATTCTGAACTGGTAGCCCAGAATTCATTTGTTAAGATAAATATTAGGCTATGTTCAGAATGCCAAAACTTCGTATTTCAACAAACCTAAGGGAGAACTGTTTATATACTTGTTTACAACAAAAGTTATGAAAAAATTAAAAATTACTTGTATTTTCCCTTGAACAGTTGCATTATTTGTCAACGTTATGCAACCAGTCAAACTTTTGGCTCTGTTGGACATCTGTAAGGCAGTAGATACCCTGACATGATTAAAGATTTGTTGTACAAGTTAGGGCAGTCTTCATGATTGGTCCCAGTGAGCATGGTTAATCATCAGACTTGTCAGTGGAAACTCCCAAGATAATGAAAACAATATTACCCCAACATTCAGAAGCTCACATGAACCAAGTGAAATCACTTTTAATACTGAAACTACTTCTTTGCTCTTTCATAATATTTTTTCAGAGAAAATCAAGAGAGAGATATATCCTTAATGTAAACCAGTAGCATAATAAATAATTGTGTCAATCTTTTTCCAATATTTAGACGAGATGGAACAAGAGTATATCTCGGATTCGATTCCAGCAGGGATTTGGAAGTTGCTGTGAAACGGATGTACTACAATGAAGAGAAAATGTCTCCTAGAAACATAGAACATAAAATGAATCAATACCAAAGCATCAAATCATCTCCAAACATTGTCAAGCACTATGTAAGTATGATTCCATTGCGATAGACTTGAGGTGAAAGGTCAAAATTGTCACATGATAACTCATGAAGCTGGTAATACTTTAAATGTGATCTTTCATTTTCCAGAATTCAAAGATAACATAGTCCTTAGAAGTCAAAAAGCCCGGGTCCTGATGCTTTGTTAGCGAAACCAATGAAGTTTAGAGCCAGTTTGAACTTCAATTTTACCAATGTAAATGCTGATCATGAAAAAGAATACTGTTGAATAGCAATGTAAACGTCTTGTATTTTCAGTGTAAATATTAAATTATGAAAATATTTCTAGAAGTCACTTACACTTACACCAGGTCCACAATCACCATTGATAACAATGGGTTTGGGCCAAACCATGGTGGTGAAAGGGTAAAGCAGAAAAACGGTTCTGTTGTACTTTTCATCTGGAACGAAAAGTTGTTTAATTTAGCTTTGCTCTGCATATGAGCTTCATACCAGTATATTGATAGCAAAAACTGAGGCCCCTTAGTGACAGGTAGTGTTGATATCAGAATCAAAAGGGTTGACCAAATCATTATCATGGTGTTAAATAGCCTTGATCAAATTATTGTCACCATTACATTTAACAGGATGCCCTGGTTGATGAAAACGAAGAGTATATTTACGTTATAATGGAGCTCTGTGAGAGAACAGTGAGTGAGCATCTCGCAAAACTGGTTGAGGAAAACTCACTGGAAAATAAAGCCAAACAGCTGGTTATGGACATGTTATATGGCCTACAGTGTCTCCATCTTGAAGGAATTGTCCACAGAGATCTGAAGGTGAGAATAGAAATGTGATGTCATTTGTTTGAGATTTAGCATCCCATAGATTATGCATGTAAATTCTTCGTACTTCGTGTACATTCATGGCAAAATTATTCTTGCATCACCTCTGACCAGTGTTCTATTGCATTCAGTGCAGCCCAGACAAAGAGTCAATATAATATTCCAGATACTACATGTATCTAAACAGCCTTTGAGTACATTTCTTGGTGGAAATGATGATTTTTACATTACACAAGTTTGTTTGCACATAGACTTATCAAAAGACAAAGGTTGCAGAATTACACGTATGTTTCTGAAAATATGCAACAAGACAGTGGCATGATATGGAAAATCACAGCACTCATGTATCTATCATAGGATAATATTTTAATGTAAAGTGATTTACATACCCTGGTAGGTTAGTAAAGTTGATTGATATTTTATGTAAATAGGGTATTTTGGCAAAAGTGAATAAAATGACTATGAACATAGTAATATCACCGCTACTCACAAATGAAAACAATGTACTAATCTACTTCATTCTTGGAAGGAAAGTTTGTTAAGGTAGAATCTGCCTTGGGGACAGATATTCAGACTGTCAAACTTTTACAATTCTTTTCTGATATACTACTTGTGGGGGTACATTTTAAATCTCTTGGTTTGAGAAAACTTTCCACCAGCTAAGTTTTCAACATTTAAAAGCATTATTTTTCTCCAAAGAGTTAACAAAGTGATAGCAGCCATTTCGAATTTCAAATATCGGTTGGTTATTTGTTTCTGTAGTACTAAAATAAGCACGGTACCCCCCCCCCCCAATTTTTATTCTTGATTTTGAAAGAGAATGGTTGAAAGATTTCTTGAGGAAAGTTTGAGTGAAAGTTAAAGTCTTTCACTTTAGGTGAAAACTACCTTAACCGGTATCGCCGGTTAGAAGACAACAACAAATCTAACACTGAGTGTGAGATACACCTCAGTTCATGACTCTGTTCACCATTTCAGCCCCAGAATATTCTGATTGGTGTGGATGGCAAGGCCAAGCTGAGTGACTTTGGAATAAGCCGTCAGATGGATCGAACAAAAATCAGGCCAACCTTCAAGATAAAGGCAGATGCAGGTATATTTTGCTGGAGGAAAATCTTCCAGTAGATTTTTGTGACATTTGATAGTCTAAGAGTAAAAAGATAATTTCCATATATGGACATATACAAATTCTGTGAAATGTTGTCTTTCCTTTACACCTCATTGTTACATGTACATGCATGTTGACACACCATGTTGTATTGTGCTTTTATCAATAGGAACAGAATGCTGGCAAGCACCAGAAGCACTTAAAAGCACTGCAGGTGGACTTGTTGATTGTAATAGGCAAAGTGATATTCATGTAAGGAAAGTTTCTTTGTTGTTTGGGAGAAGGGCTTATAATCCAACAAGGAAATCTTTCTGCCATGTATTGTTGTCATGTGTCTGCTTCCGGTAACAGTTTAGGGAGCAGTTATTTAGTAAATTTTTTTTGAAAATTGTTGCAGCTGAAACACTTTGTTGCATGTTAGTGTCAGTGTTGCATATTAACTGTTATACAAACAAGCTGACGGCAAGACTGAAGATAAGTGGACGCAAAGAAATGTATGAAATTTTAATACCTTAGGGGGTCCACTCATACCATCACTTATTATTAAGAGCCCCTAAGAAAATCTGCCTTAGTTTGCAACCAAATGTGTGTCCAAAATCTTAGTAATCTCCAAGAAGATTGTAGAATAATGATGACATTTCAATCACATCTCACAAAACCAGTTCTTTTAAACAATGAAACCTAAGCCGTAAGATTGAAAAAGGGAATGCATGATCTAATGAAGGTTTATGTAAATTGTATGTGCCTTGCCCTTACAGTTTCACATGTTGTAAGTGTATAAGGTATATCTGGTTCAAATACTCTATATGTAGATGGACAGGAACCACGTTTTGCATTCATTCAACTGACAATGTAGTAAGTCCTTTAAACCT
Organism: Ptychodera flava; assembly: GCA_001465055.1. Taxonomy (NCBI): domain Eukaryota; kingdom Metazoa; phylum Hemichordata; class Enteropneusta; family Ptychoderidae; genus Ptychodera; species Ptychodera flava. The sequence continues at coordinate 170,075 of LD344283.1, read as the reverse complement.
CTTCACCCCAATTCCAAGTAAACAGCCTGTGACAGGTCCACAATCACCATTGATGCAAAATGGGTTTGGGCCAAACGAGACGGGGAAAGGGTTAAAGTCTATCCTATTAAATCCTCAGTTTACAGGTTTATGGTTTACTCAACTGACAGCCTAAATCCTCTCAACCTGTTCACCCCAATTCCTTGTAAACAGATCCACAATGGATATTGACAACAATGGGTTTGGTTAAACCATAGTGGTGAAAGGGTTAAATGAAAGAACATCCTATATCCATCATTTACAGGTTGCTGGTATGCTGGTGTACTACATTCTCACTGGAGGTCACCATCCATTTGGCAAACTCACATCACCGGGAGAAAGTTTGGAGACGCAGCAAAATGTGCGCAATGGAAAGTACAGTCTATCAAGGCTTGATTGTGAGATAACCACACACTTAATAAAATGGATGATAAGGATAGAACGCAGAGAAAGACCATCAATTGATCAAGTTCTCAGGTAAGTCTGCATACCGATACATCTTTAACTGACATTAAGTAATGTTGGGGCAATTTCAGCATTTTCTCCAGAATGAGTGATCAAGCAAATCCCCTTTAAAAAAGAACCAACTGTGTGCCATGTCTCTCCTCTACAATGAGGTCATGAGATATTAATGTGCACAGAATGTGATAGTTGCACTATGCATAATGGTTGATGCCTATGATGTAACACACAATCTGCAGAGCCACATTAAAATGACAAAACTTTACGCCCAATTTACAGAAAGATGAGCTAAAGCTGGAAGATTCTCAACTACAGTTTTGTTTGCCTCAAGATTCCAAAACTACGTTTTTAACTTGAGGTACATGTATGAATGATTTGTATGGGCTTCTTATGTATTAAATATTTACTGAACGGAAAAGAGCAAGAACTAGAGACTTCCTCAATTTGACATTTAATCGATACTGTATCCTCAATTTTGAGATACCTTGAAAAATGTGGTTTGCATAGCATAATTTTGATAATTTAGTAAAATCTCTTTCAATCAGAATCAACCCCCCCCCCCCCATGAAAAATATTAAAGCAGAAGGGGAAATCCCCGTTTGATAGAAACCTTGAGAAACCATCACAAAATTGTTTTCTTTCTGATATTTAAAGAAAGCTAGTACTTAACCCTTTCACACAGAGGTAGATGGTCCTCATTTTGCACTTTTAATTTCCCTCCTCAATGCTTTGTAAGAAGATCCAACTTTTGAAAACAATACTGTAACAACTGCACCAAAATGATGGAAACTAAACAGGGATAGCAAATGTCCAACACCATCATGTACAGTGGTACCAGGGCATGAGATTTGAGGCGAGCGATCGCTCCGCTCGCCTAGCGCTCGCGCAAATCAAAATCCACGCGAACGATTTTCCGCTCGCGTGGCAACTTGGACAGGACTGCGACATGTTCACAGAATGAATGCACTGCAAAAAAACTGGCGTCTGAGCACGTGTTCATCATCGGAATGACAGGCTACAGCCTGCAGACTTTCAGCTTCTTTTTTGTAAAAATTAATTAAATTGTAGCGAACATATGAACAAGAGAAACAAAGACCGTGTCTTCTATTTCTAAGCTTTGCTATACACGGTCCCTACAGGGGATTAGCCGTGGCCGTGGCTAGTAAAACTCATCAAATATTGTGTTGCTTTATATGCGATG
>LD344283.1:146517-167054 GCA_001465055.1 Ptychodera flava | reverse complement strand
TTTCTATATATGAACTAAGTGTGATATTTTGAAATTATGATGAAATCTGCAATTTTTATTTTTGGGGGCAATTGTTGCCATTTTTGGTCAGAATATTTTATTCTCACAAAACTACTCATCAGATAGCTTTGGTTGACATGTTCTTAGGGATGATAGAATGTGATATATTCAAAGTATGATGAAATCTTCAATTTTGTATTTTTGCAGCTTATTTTAGCCACTTTTTCCTGGCCACTGCATTGAGTTATCAAAGATTTCCACCTTCTTCATCAACATGTGTCAAAAATAGTTATTCTGTACATAAACACAGCGGAGCTATATCGGCCGCTAGGTCGCTTGTACTATTTTCATTCAATACTAGTTTTTAAATCACTGGATACAGTGACGTGCATGTCTCAGATACCATTAATATGACTTACCGTTAATTTATCTGTTTACAGACCCTAGCTGTAAGAGTCATTACATACACCATTTAATACATCTCTGTTTTGAGAGTACAGACCTCTTGGTACAGAATTGCTTGATTGTTTTATGTTCTGAAGTGATACAACATCTCTTACATCTCAGTGAAAATACAAGTTCAGTGACAGTGCCAATCTGGGACTCTTACAGGCATGTCCTGTAATCTGTAAGATGTAATTTTAAGATTCTCACCCGAATGTCATGGGGTATGGACTTACCCCCTGTCCATCCATTAACCCTCCATCCCAGCTTGCATTGGCCAAAATGTGCTACCTACTCAATGGTGCATACTCTGTGGTATTTACAGAATCCAATAATAATTGTAACTTCATAATCTTTGTATGTGTCGGTGCGCTGACAATGGTGTATGCATCTAGCGTGGCGTTGTAGTGAATTTCATCTCAACTTGTTTTCAAAACAGAGATCCATCCGATGATACCCTGAAAAACTTGAACAAAGCTGCAGAAGAGATCAACTGCCAGGACTGGGTAAGTGGAGATAATCCCGTCACATTTCATACATATTGGTATGGTTGTTAAGGTAGCATGTCCCTCAAATTAGAAAAATTCAAACTTTTGCTCAAACTCCTCAAAAAACTTTCACTCATTCTCTTGACAAATCAAAAATAGAAATCAGGCGTCACTGTGCAAAGTTTGGTACAAGAGAAACAAAGTACCACCCATTTACTGATATTTAAAATCCATAATGTGTTAACTCTGATGAAATAGAAAATTGTCCATTTTCAAAAAAATGGATGTGAAATCTTTAGTTACTCCTAGTAGTAAATCAGAAAGGAATTGAAATACTTAAAGACTCTGAAATCTTTCCCAGAGGCGCATTCTACCTTAAAGCCCCACTGGCTATAACTTTTGAAAATGGTTGACCTCAAAATGTCTTCCTACCGGTATTCTCTCTTGGTTTTCTCTGAATTCTACCCACTGAAAGGATATGGGCTTTTACTGCATTACAAAACCATTACTTTGTGAAACATTTTACAGTAAATTCAATTTTTACAGTCATTTTGAATCCCCATCATTTTCAAAAAAAGTGGTAATATTTTAAAGAAAACAACATTCAATGTCATAATTGAAAACATTCATGCCTATGCATTACATGGGACTATTCTTTGCAGTTTATGTGAAGATTTAAGTGCAGATATGCATAGTATCCTCGGATTTTGCTTTTCAACATGGGGTTACGATTTACCGGGCACACATTTGGTGCAGCGTAATCGTTATCTTGTTCAAAATTACACAAACAGTCCCAACAGGTAGTTAATAATAAGTGTATGCACACACCAAAATAAATACATTCTCTCAAACTTATTTTAGTTTGAAAAGTAAAATGATAAAAATAATGCTAAAAGATACAGCTAGTGGGGCTTTAAGATAATTTGGTGCAATGTTGAAGCAATGAACCACATCCAGTGACAGTTTATCACAAGAGTTTTACCAGTTCATGACGTATGCGCACCAGCAATAACGAGTGCACCGTATGATATACCAAGGTACATACAGATACATCTCTAAACCAGCAGATGAACGTGTAATACTGGTACATAGCACTTGCCAAGGGTGGAGAACACTGCCCTCACAAATCAACATAATCATAGGGGACCCAGCTACCGGTAGTTGCTTCACAAAGCTATGGAAACCTGACTTTAACGAAGACAGCAGAGAAAGTTCTCGAGGTGCAACAACTGTGTACAATTTTATATTATCTGTAGGCATTTGAGGAAATGATAAAAATTGTATAATTTTGTGTCATCTCTACAATGTGTCTCTTTTGTCACAGAAGCATGGTGACAGTCTGTTCTAAATGATTTTTTGCAACAATTTCAATAAAAACACTTGGTTTTTTTTCAAATCTTGACAAAAGGTTCAAGAATATCCTAAGTGCAAGTCATTAGCTTCACTATGTCTATTTCCTTCCCTCTCTCATCCTTATCCTACTCACAGGTAAACGCGGTCAAAGACACACAAGTATTGTCACAGCATCCAAGACTGCTGCCAAAAATCTATGATGTACTTCTTAGAGACTGGACCAGTGATGAATCTCTCAAACCATTCTTTTGAATATGTATAAATGTAATGTATGTCTGCAGAGATACATCACCAGAACCATTCAGACAGTCATGTTTATCGGGAACTCCCACCACAATTTGCTGCAGTTAGAACAAAAATGCAAAACTGACAATACTCAGTTCAAACTTTCATCAGCAGTAAGCAGCTTTACATGCTGCACTGTTTAGTAAGAAATCTAGATTAAACGTCATGCAGCTCCACGAGCTATTCCTGTGCCACTCAAAAGTAAATGGAGAAATAAAAGTAAACTCCATTACCTGTAAATAAAAATGCAATGTTAATTAACTCTCCATTTGTTCTATCCAGCTTGAAAGGTTGAGTTTCTTGTTCTTTCTCCCAAATCTTGTTGGATAGCCTTCCGTTTAACTCGCCAGCATGGCTTGTACGTTTGCTACATGTATGTATCCATTGACAATTTAGCTTTAGTCGTAGATGTTAAGGTTTTCGATTTTAAATTCCTCAGAATTGTTCAGAATCAAGGTTTCCATTGTTCAGAATTGATCGTAGCTATTTCACATGTATTTTCAGATACTAGAAATTTTACAGCTTAAATAAATTTTCATGTGACCTATTTGTAATCAGGGTTCTTTAGTACAAAATGTGTTACCTTAGACACACCCTTATTAAATATAAAAACTTAAACCAATATAATAACTCTCAAATGCAAAAAATTATACCATACAAATAGATGCAAATGATGTCTGACAGCTGGGTGCCTTTAATGCTCCACTAGGTATAGGGGTTTGAACCTCTCAAACAGTGTGTTTGCTATGCAATGTGGTCCTATACTGCCCTGATTTTCAGCTTGGTTCAACCCAGCTCACAGAGATTGTGTTAAATTTATGGCTACAAAGAGTGCCACAGAAACCAATTTAGTCTATCATTCATACTTTTCATGTTTATTGAGAGTTGATTCTACTTAATCTATATATGAAGTATCCGTCAAGAATAATGAGAGAATGCAATTCTTCTTTACTATTGTTGCACCTTGCAAGGTAATCTTACTCAAGCATTACTTAAATGAAAAAGTATACAAAAAAGAGACTGATCTTTCATCCCCCTTACAATTTTATTTCTGGTGAATATCGCTTAAGGTTTTTTTATTATATTTTATCTTGCATTTTGAGAAGTTCCAAAGCTTATGAACATTTTATCTGAAATTCAATGTCCTAATTCTAGGTTGTCAAATATTATATGTTTTTGGTTTAGTTGGAGGAATTAGTCATTTCTCTGTCCTTTATAGATGTTTATATTCTTGCTGTGTATTCCTGAAGATAACTACACAATTTTACTGTACTTGTAATTTTAAATGTTTTCTAAACAAAGTTGTTATACATTTATGATTCCTGTAGTGTTGACGTCTTACAAAGTTTTATACGGTGTGTCTGACACACCAATATTTTAATCCAGAGGAGACTCCATCAATGAAGTAATTTCAGGATGTGTCAAATTGATTGTAGATACATTATATTGACAATTTTACGCGGATTATTTTCAGAAGAGAATTGTTATGAAAATATTGTTGTTTCTGCAATTACTTAACAATCTTTATATATTTCATGAGTCTGTCAATGTAGATGTAAGTCAATTTTTACAGCATTTTAACCAATGACAAATCAACTGTTTTAATGCAAATCTTTCTACCTTTCAATGATTCTATATGAATCAAAAGTGCATCAATAATCTTGTCAAAGTTTGATGATTTTAAATCTTCAATATCGATATATGCTGCATAAAGTCTTTCCAGTTCTCTAAAACCACATTCTGTGTACATTCATTCCAGCAACTGTCTTTTCAACTGATTATTCATTACTTCCAATTATTCCATTATGTGTAAAATGCAATCATTTCCAACAATCTTTTTATGCATGTGCATTTTACCGATGATATCGGAATAAATTAAAGTATTTCGACTTTGCTTTCCTTTATTTCAACTGAATTATTTTCTTATGCCTATTTATGTCATTATATGGCAGTGTGGCACAGTTAGCACTTTAAAGAGCCAGTAACTGTAACTTTTGATGATTTTTTCCCCATTTTCTGTTTTACTAGAGTTCCTTGTTTTACTCCCCAAAGGCATGTTGGTACACACGTGTACTGTATTCAGCTTGTCATCTCAGCCTGTACATGCGTAAACTACATTGCTATTCTTGACAAGTGAATTTTGGCCTGAACTTGAATTTGGATGTAAACAATAACAATACATTGTATGCATTTAAATGCTGTGTTGACAAACTAAATAATGCTGTTTCAACACGCCGCCTGGAGTAGAAGAAAAACTTACAATTGACATTTAAAGAAACAAAAATAATGAAAAAAACCCATCAAGGTCACAGCTACTGGCCCTTACCTACCCCAAATGCCTTGTGTTGATGAAGCAAAAAATGTAATGACGGGAAATGGGTCATCAAGGGGTCAAAGGGCATAGTTCATATAATGTCAAGATATATACCTGGTCTTCAAATTCCCTCCGACATAATTTGTTCACTAAATCCTGAGCACATGCGGCATTTTATGGTTGGCATAGTAACACTTTAAGACAAACAATAAATAAGAAGCCTAATAGAACTTTCAAATTTAACGTTTCAACGACTTTATTTATTCAGTGATTTCCATGAACAATAATAATCGTTATGAAATGTATAAAAAAATTAGATATATACGAAATAAAACACGCATATTCATGCCTAGCATTTCTGTAAAATATCAAAGCATTACCTAACGGTGCTCTTGAACATGCTTTCGGTCTTTTTTACTAAATTACTGACGAAATTGAATGACAAAACTATCCATCTTTTCACAGTTTGTTGCTCACTTTTGTTCTGTGTCATGGGAGCTATCCATTTTGCAGACTGATTTACACTTGATCAAGAAACGTCGTAGAACTCTATCCCCTTCCTGTTTGTAATATATGATATCATAATCAACATTCAGGAATTCCACATGAAACATTCTTGCTGGTGACTTGAGTGAAACATTTGTATAAAAAAGCATTGATGTAACAAATACCGATGTACAAAAACGTCGTCATGTTCATTTCTTGTCAAGCCAGCATACTAATAGTTTTACCGATAATGTCAGGTAACAGTGTGACGTTAGCCTTAACTGATTTGAAGAAAGAGTGTGATCGATTTATTTTTAAGTATAAAATGTAATTGTTGAAAACGATGCACTCTACGTCACCGATTTGTGCGCTCTACGTCAACGAATGGTCAAAAGACATGTTAATGGTCAGATATTTTAGTGGAAAGTAAGAAAACAGGAAATGTTTGAAGATGTTAATCCATCAAAAAAACCATTGCGAAATTTGGGACAGAAACCGTCAAAAGTTGATTTCAGTTCAAAACGAGCCTGACTTCTTGATATGAAATTAGAACTAGAAAAAGCAATATAGTTTCACAGAACAATGCGGCGATCTTTTCTACAAAAGTATTTCTTTTCTCTTGTCATTCTCTAGGACAAATATAAAACTGACAAACGATGTTTTGGATTGGATATGTCATCTTCCATGCTGCCTCCATCAGAAAAGAAACATTTGTTGGTGTACTTTTCCAACTTGTAAATGTTGCATTGATAATTACATTGATCTACCAAAATACAAACATATTCCTGTGTCATTTGTACACACTCAGTTCATCATTGACAAGATACATTCCCATGTACGTCGACTCCTGAGAACAGTCGAGTTGAACTTCACTGCTCGGTAAATAAACTTTCATGTAGATCTTGTCTCCCTCTCTCAGTTCGAACAACCCAGAGTGGAAACTGCTGACGTGGGCACGGGCGCCCTCTCTGATGTGAACGCTTTTCATCAGGTCAGTGTGATAGGGAGAGTATCCGTTGTTAGCTACAAGATGAAACAAGTTATTACTGAATATGCATTACTCCAATGTTTCAGAGCAGACGATATAATGGTGAACTTAAACCATAATTGATTTCGTCAATATATTTTAAAGTGAAACACAGACCATGGAGTCAGATCTGTCTCCTGGTTTCCATGCACAAGCCTCTTTTCTATGATATATTCTGAAATATTGCCCGGCCCCCAAAATGGAAACTAATGTAAGTGAAAGGCATGCATTTATTTCTCCATTCATTTGTCCGTCTTCTGTCTTCAGAATTTTATTCCCTTTTGGTGTAATAGAAAAGATGGAAGTATCTGAAGAAGATAAACAAACATACTGGCGAGCCAAAAAGCCATAATGATACCCCTAACTGGCCATACATTGAAAATCGCGTCTGGTCTAATTTGGTCACCTTATAGACGAGCCTTTCTCCAACCCAATCAAAGATAAATCAGCGACAATTACACACAATGAGTGAAATTTACTCACTTAACATTGTATGATGCAGATATTCGTTCAGGTCTTCTCTGTTGCCACGGCCTCTTGTTCTGCTATCCAGAAAGCCAGCCTGAAATCAGAGCACGCAAACTAGAGTTAAAAGCTGTACGTTTTCTAATAGAAAATACATTTTACCCGCAAAATGGTATTTAGGCATAACTTCTTGACCAATAGCTCACAAAGCGATACTTATCTTGAGAATGTATTTTTCCATTAAGTGAGGGATGTTCACATATCTTATGGAATGTGTCTTACCTGTGAGTAAACATGGTAGAGACCAGACTTCGGGACAACTATGTGATAATCGTCACTTGGCACGTATTCGGTAAAAGATATCCCGTTGGAAGAGTCCCACAGACCGACTCTTAGCCATCTGCCCTTGGCGTGACGGTGTTTGATCAACCCCTTTATTGGTTCGCCTGAAAGAAAAAAATAGATTAGGTTAACAGGCACATCGCAAGACTTAAACTTCTGACTTAGTCTAAAACTTTCCTCAATGAAACTTTCAACCATTCTCTTACAAAACCGAGATTCTAACTTGCAGTGATTTAAAACCATCTGTAATCTGATATCCTCACTCCTGAGCTCAAATACTATAAGAGGTCCATGCACCGTGCAAACTTTAATAGTAGAGAAAAAGGTTACCAATATTTGAAATAAAAAATGGCCGCCACCTCTGTATAAACTTAGTGGGGGAAAATTAAATTTCAATTCTTGGAAAACCGAAACTGGTTATTTTCCTTCTTCAACACCTATAATTGTCCTAAGGCTCATTTTACCTTTATGTATAAAACAAAGAATTAAAACACCAGTAGAATCAAAATTGCAGTACCGTCAATCGAACAAGTAATTATGGGAGGACCCTTGTTTGGTTGCCCATGTGAAGAGAATATGTTTCGCTATTTTTCCTGGCAGGTGTAATATAATTTCTGTTAGAGCCTGTTTGTGCACTAACATTTTGCATTATCTAATTAAAAGACACAAATTATTGTGTATATTTCCTCCACGCGAAATAATAAATTATATTAATGTCCGGGAAATAAGTAATTCTACTTTCTGATCGTAGAAAAGTTAAATAGCAAAGTTTGCTAAATATTACTAGTATTAAGCGAGTGAAATATTGCGCCCGCACGTGACTGAATCTTTACTGTCCTTCCATACGATAGAGCGACACATCTGTTCGGTCTTTAAGGTCATACGAATTCCAAAACGAAAATGTGCAACATGACAATTCATTTCAAAGAATATTTAAAGCCTTCGGAAATGTAAAAAGAATAGGCAAGCGAAGAAACGATTAACCTCCCATAAATAGAGGTGCCCTTTCCGCGGTATATAAACACTCTTCGGGGTCAGAACCCTGGGATCAAAACAGCAGTAACCAGAAACCAAAGAGAAAATGAAAGAGCAAAATACAACTTTTATGGATGGTATTCTTTTTGTCGATTCTGTTATATGGAACATCTTATAAAACATACTAAGGAAGCTAAGGATTTGATGGACTGTTAAATTTCGTCTCGAAGAAGGATTCCGACGGAGCAAAGAAGTTCTCTGTCTCACTTTAGAACCCTTTGCGAGCTCTACTCGCATGTCCAGGAGACTCGAGGTTAGCGTCAATGTCCACCACATCGTTATTTTTGAAACGTGCCAGTATTTTCGCTTTTAAAAGGACTTGAAGAATAAGACACTTTCCCGTCATTTCTGTCTTGCCGATGCCAAGAACAAATAAATCAACTAATTGTACACTATAGAAGAAAAGTGTTGTGTATTTTCTCTCACTCACAACTGGCTTAGTGCCAGACCCGATTAAATATATGTCGCTTGCTCTATATGTAATTTCTCTGTGATCTACAAAAAAAATCACTCACTGTAGTATGTAAAATTTGGAAACTATGAGCGCATTGACAGAGGAGTTTAACAATAGAAGAGTTAAGGGATATCATTCTGCAAAGCAAGAATGTTGGAATCGAAATATTTATCTTTCAAGAAATCAGGTAGTCGTTGAATGTTACCAGGAAGTCACATTAGAAAGAACCCTCAGCAGTCACCGTTATTTTAGGAGAATACTGCATAATATGACATCATCGAGCCTACAACACAATGATTTCTAGTGTTTGCTTACTGAAATTTTTTCATTATAGCGATGTGATTTCTTTCATTTTTACTTTATTAGGTTTATTTCATATTCAAAATGTGGGATAGGTGAATCCCCGACGATGACGAAATACTTATTCTCCGTAACAATGGCAACTTTGTTGGTTTTTTTTGCTTTTCTTGGTACTTGAACCTTTAACTCTCTGCTCAAATCAGCTTGAAAGCCAGTGGAAAGGATTTTTGACGGTAAAGCGCTGTAGATGAAAAGTATACACTTGATATCATTTTAACTACATATAAGCTAGCTTATACGGGAAAGATCGTTTAATTGTTGTAGGTCAACGGTCATCTAGTAATCATTACCACAACTGGTGGATCATCTTGTTGCAGACAGCGGCAGCGACACTGAAATAATGAAATGATTATAAATCGATTTACTAATGTCAACGCCTCATTTTTAATTGTTATTGGAGAACAAGAATACTACATTATACATGTGTGAAAATTACAACTTGCTATCGAAGAAGTTTTAAATTTGTCTAAGCCTTATCCAGCTCTCGTCGGGCCATGTCCGAGTCGGTTGCGGTTATTTGTGACGATCAATCGCTTTAAATAAGGTAGAATATCCCTCGGGGACAAATATTCTTCACCTCAAACTTTTACAATATCCGTTTAGCTTGTGGGGCTCATTTTGAAGTTGATTGATTATACATAATTTTCATAAGCTTATTTCCAGAAGTTTATTTTCCCTCATAGAGTTAACGCAGGGATGGCGGACATTTTGAATTATAAATGTCGGTAAATATTGGGTAGTTTGTTTCTCTGGTAACAAATTTGCACGCTGACTCCGATTTTGATTTCTTATTTCTGAGAATGGTTGAAATCTTTATTGAGGAAAGCTTTGGCACAAGTTTAAGTCTTCCCTTTCGAGGCGCATACTACATGTACTTTAAAGGTAGAATGCGTCTAGGGGACATCTTTCGACAAGCATATTCTTTGAAACACTTTTTGCGTATGCCTGTAAAGTCTGAAAGTACGCGCAGTTTTCAATTTTGTTTCTTTGCGAAAATAAGACATTTGATTTTTCTCCTACAATTAACAGACGGCACGGCGGTCATTTTGAATTTCACATGTCGCTACATTTACATAATTGTTTGTTTCTCAAATCGTAGAATTTCCACGATAACAGCTTGTAGTTATTTCAGATTATGAAAGAAATGTCTTAAAGTTCCCATTAAGAAACATCCCACAAAATCTAATGAGTTTGAACTTAATAGTGGTGAGATCTTGAATTGGCAATGAGATAGATTGAGCTGTATTTGCATTACGTGTATTATCTCGCTCCGTCATTCGCTTTTCTACGTGTGATTCATCGACTAGAAATTCGTAGAATACGCACTTTATTTTTTTAAGTGAAAGGTTACATTAAGTTCATACCGTGATGTGTATGATTGTGTTATTTCGGAGATCGCTGTATTAAGGTAGAGCGCGCCTAGGGGACAGATATTCGGACTCTCAAATTTCTACAATTCCTTCTGATCTACCACTTGTAGGGGCTTGGAGAAAGAAAAACTTTCACCGACTTGATGTTTCGATAATACAAAATTAATTTCCCCCCATAGACTTAACACTGGGATGGAAGCCATTTAGATTTCAATCGCAAAATGTTTGGTAATTTATTTCGCTATTTCAAAACTTTGCCCGGTGACCCCCGATTTTTATTGTTGATTTTGTAAGAGAATGGTTGAAAGTTTCGTTGAGGAAAGTTTGAGCAAAAGTTTAAATCTTTCACTTTTGAGGCGCATACTGTCTTAAGACAATGAACCATTCATAGATATGATTGAGCGGATCTTGTTGCTGCGGATTCGCTCAATGCTGCTCGAAAGGACTTCCCCGGATCGCCAGCAATTTTAGCTTTTTTTCAGTGGTATAATATAATGGTTATTTCTATAAACGGTAAACCTAACCTTTATACCACGGCCGCTGAAGGTAGGATTGGTTTTGAATCCCCTAATTCCCGAAATGTTTAGTTTTTGCAAAACCAAGGCACCAAACTAAGCCCGTAAAAGATATGAGATATGAAAAGCATTGTAAAATTGGAGAACCGTCCGAATATCTGCTGTTGGAAAACCCATGTGTAAATTACATCATGCATGATTACTTCGTTATTTCAAAATACCCGTAATCTTATCATGATTGCTTGTTTGGTTTCTTTTTTAAATATTTCTAAACTCTCTCACTATGCATGTCAACCATTCTTCATTCAGTTTGTTATGATAAAATCGGCAGTAAAGTTGGATGTAATTCATCATTTATTAGCCGCAACTGCCTTGGACATTGCTATGAACTACTTTATCCGGATATATTTGAAGATTGGGTTTATTGTGAGAAAAGCAAATACTACTCTGTGTAGTAGTGCCGATGTGTCAAAACAAGTATTTTCGGTTATCAGTACATTCGAAAAGTTGATATTTTGATTCCTGCAGGAAAAAATAAGGATACAGTTTTACGCTTAAGGTAGTATGCGCCTCGAAAGTGAAAGACGTAAACTTTTGCTTAAAATTTCTTTAATGAAACTTTCAATCATTTTCTTTCCAAATCGAGGATAAAAATCAGGGATTACCGTGCAAAGTGTGGAACCAGAGAAACAAGTTACGTAACATTTATCAATATTTAAAATTCAAAATGGCCGCCATCCCTGTGTTAACTCTACGTGGAAAATACAATTTTCAAACTTCGAAAAAATTAGACAGTATTTTTCCTTATTCCAAGAGCTTTTAAATGAGCCCCAAGAAGTGGTAGATCAGAATAGAATTGTAAAGTTTGAGAGTCTGAGTATATGTCCCCGAGACGCATTTTACCTTAAAAGGGAATGTTCGGGACTGAGAAAACCCATGAAATGAGTTTTGCGCTATAGCATAATAAGGACAAAGAAGATTAAAATGGCTTCCTGCTATTTGTTTGTAATTTGCGATTTGTTGATCTTTTTAGAAAACGTGGCATGTCAGACTTTTCACCTCACAGAACCATTATTTTTATAATTACCAGAAAGGCTCACATGTTTTATTCTTTGATCCAAAACTTAATTTAGCAATCCATATTAAGATCTTCGTGGTGACAAAACTATGCTATATTGTTTTCACTGTAACTCCAGACAAGAAACTTTCACAAGAACTTCAGCGATGAAGTGATTGCTCTGAGCTCTATCCGGTGACAGGATGACCACGCGATCATTGTCCTTCTCTATCCTTGTTGTCACTTTGAGACGCTGCTTACTATGACTAGCATAATCTAGTCGAAAACGACAGCTAGTATGTCAGACCACAAGTAAATGATTTGAATTAAAGTCGAATCAAAACCACCACCACAATCAGCTGAAGCAACCAAGAAAACAGAAACACAACGCCAAAACACTGTTTCACACTTACTGTGCTCAAAGCAGTCAGAAGTTCCAGTCACGTGGGTTGCAACAGGAATGGCGTTGCCAATGCCCGAAGATACTGTTATTTCGCTTCCATTTCGTCTTACCATAGACTCCACCAATCTCTCAACTTGACGAAGAGTCAAATGCTTCCGTTCTGATTAAAAAAATATGTGTGTCATAACTTGAACCTCTACGGCATGCCCACTGTTTTTAAGATTGTGGATAAAGTTCTGTTGATACTTACCGTCTCATCGGGAAAAGGGTTTATTGAGCGGGAATAGACAAATTTCATGAGTATTGCCATAGCGTCCGCTGTACTTAACCGTCTGCTTGAATAAAGAATCATTCCAGTTCGTTCTTGTTGATTGAATTTCTACAGTTTGACTTCCTTCTTTTATACACGATGTATTTCTTCGACCAAAATGCTATATATATTTAAAGTCTTACATGAACAAAGTATAAAAATACAATCGTTTCCCATGACTTTTAACCTTTTGATTCATTCTTCTAAGCAGACTGTTCTGTTGTATTGGATCCAAAAGACATCTGTACTAGTTTTTAAAATGGTTGTCCTTCACATGAATGGAGTGCGATCGAAAGATTAAGGTTTATCAATCGAATAATATCGGACGTTTTAATCGTGACAAATGTGATATTGGCAGGTGGCAACATGTTGACCAGGATATGGGAAAATTCGGTGTATTTTGGCAGTTATCTTTGAATTCAATCGCTTGTTCGCAAATAAGCATATTGATAGTTTGATGATTTATCATGGCTTTATTTACGCTGACCCGAACCCGGAAAACCTTCATTTATTGATTTTAAGCTTAAATATTGGATACTGTAGCATTTTTAAGTCACAAGGATCCGACTGGACGGTTGTACTGTCAAAAACGACAGAAAGTCTTGTGTAACTGATAACGCAAAAACACTTACCTGTTCTTACATTTCGAATTAGCCCTTTCTCTTCCTGGTAAACCTTCGCTATTAACTGCGAAAACAAAGGAAAATACGATTTAAACTAAGCTACATGTTGTTGTAGGTTAAACGGTGTGTGTATTTGTTTCTGGTAACCCGCCGACCATAGATATTTTTTGCTATGAATCTGTAAAATTTAGAGAAAACAATAGAAAAACAGAAATCCTTTTTCAGGTCGACAAATTTCAAGAGTTACAGCTAAAGGGGCTTTAATCATTTTAATGTAACTACAGCATTCTTCCCATGTCACAGGCTTTTTTGTATTTTCTCTATTGGACGTCCTGCTTCTTGACCACATTGAACCTTTCACGTGAAATAGCCATTGCTATCAACTGGTGAAATTGAAGTCACTGACAATTTGTACAATTTTAAGAAAGCTTCAGAAATCCCAGTGAATTTAAAGCGCCCCAATCGTCGAAATGGTGAGCTGAGTTCATTTCTGTAGTATTGGCTGCCGCCTATGAACTATATATCGGGTTTAAAAAGAAGAAGTAGAAAATGACAGCTTTTTATGTGACTACATACACGAAAGAAACGGCAGCTGATCGAAAGATCACCTAAAACAACTTTAAAGTAATTTACATTTAACCATTGACAATACGGGAACCAGGCATACTGTGTGAATTGAGGAGTTGCCGACACTGTCAGGTGTAATTTATCATCTTGGCGGTGATGTCAGTCAGTAAAGAAATCGATTCTGTCAAAGTTGAAACACTGTTTGGACGAGATCACGCGAAGTCAAAACAACATGACGCACCAACATGCATCCCGCCAACTGTCAGAACGCATCATTACATTTGCGAGCCTCGG
Source organism: Ptychodera flava (assembly GCA_001465055.1). Classification (NCBI taxonomy): domain Eukaryota; kingdom Metazoa; phylum Hemichordata; class Enteropneusta; family Ptychoderidae; genus Ptychodera; species Ptychodera flava. Next base: position 152,862 of record LD344283.1, on the reverse strand, counting down.
ATCTTGATGTGTTATTTTGACTACGTCTGACCTCATTCCAAACAGTGTTTCAACTTTCGCAAAGTTGGTTTCTTTTCCGTTCGACGTGACTGATAACCACTAGAAGATAATAACGGATGACAATGATGGCAACTCCTCAACTTTGACATTATGTCTTGCCATTGGTTCAACGCAAACTACTGAAATTGACAATAATTAGAGAACGCAGTACGTAAAACCATAGACCCTCGAGAAAAACACTGCACTTCGGAGAATACATCATGATGCATTCTTGCACTTATTGGAACACCATTTTTAGATTTCGAAGCAGCCTTTATCTTTATACATAAGTGATTACAATACAAAATACTTGAGCATGATGTCATCGACTATTTTATCTTAACCTCTGCTTCAAGTTACATTTTCTTTGGATGAGACAAACACTTCACAAACAACATTGTTCGAATTAAAGATCGGATTACCCAGATAAGATTTCAATTCGTGGTTCTCATCTCCAACGAATATTGGAAAACGGTTTATGTCCTATTTTTCTTTTTTCCCCTTTTCTTTCTTTCTTTCTTTTTCGTTTTAAGGTGAATTTTGTAGAATACTAGACCGTTAAATTCCTTGTAACCTCCTTCAGTGTGATGTGTAACTGCGCTTGCGCGATTACGTCAGGGGAATTCCCGGAAGTGCACCGTATTTCGCAAGCTATAGAGCCATCTGTCCCTACTCTTGACCTGATCGTGCGTACGCCTAATAATACATGAGGATTCAATATGAAAAATACACTACCTTTTTAACAGTGTCTTGGTTTGCCGAACAACACATCAGCAAGGTATGGTCCGTCTCCTCGTTGCCCATGATATCTTTCGGAGAATTGCTCCCAATTCCGCCATTCATAAAATCGCTACTGCAGTTACAGTACGTCGACGCTTGCTGATGATCGGCTGTTTTCGATACTGTCCTTAGTTTGTCGATGGACAACTGCAGATTTTGAAGTTCATTTTGGAAGTAGGAGTACACCACTGCGACAATTGCAGAATATATAATGAATGAGACGAATATGAGAAAGATTGCGACTCGCGTTACGCACTTCGATAAGCTTTTAGCATCCCGTTTTTGATCGTGCATGCTTGCCGTCGATTAGCCAACCTTTCTGAAACAAGTTCGGCGTGTCTTCAATACACACAGCAAACAGTTCAATGCTCTTCCGCCCCTTTCCTCTTGTCAGAATAATTCGTATAGGCTTGAACCATCGGCAGGCTTGGCTACTGTCTCCGCTTCACAAAGGTAATGAAGCTATAGGGCGACGAATGGTCGGAGCTACCGTTCTAGAATGGGTCAGCTTCGAGGAAGACGCGAATACCCGGAAATACCCCATTCATGATGTAAGCTTAACATTCGGGGAATACCCAACTTTTGTATAACTAAAACTTGACGAGGTCTGCTACACTTCTCATATCAATGAGATCGTAAGTTAACACTGCAATGTGTAATTTTATCCTAACGTTCAAGAAACGGCTAGATTTTTTAAAACATGCCAAGTGTGTCATTCGAGTTGTTATATAGTTCTGAAAATATGGTTTTATGAATTGAGAGGAAGAGACAGATAGGCAAAAGGACGGAGAGTATGGTGAATCGAGGTGGAGACCAGAACCGAGACTCTGTGACAGGGACAAAGGAGGTACATTCTCAGCAGTAATTACACGATTACACAAGAAAGGGTATCCAACGTCCAAATACATTTGCCCCGGGACTTTATTTTGCTGTTCTTTACATCTACTTCTTCCCTTTTTTTCTTGATCAATTGTCATTTGCTCATGAGCACAATTAAACAAAGTCCGAAATGTATAATAATGTATACACTGAAGTTGTGAAACAGATGTTTTTTTCGACTTTATGTACTTTAAAACATTTACTTCTCTTCCTAATGAAGTAGGTATTTAAAGATATTATTATGAGTTTGGGTCAAACGAAGTTTGGAGCTGTATTTCTTCGTAAAGTAAAGTATGTATGTATGTATGTATGTATGTATGTATGTATGTATGTATGTATGTATGTATGTATGTATGTATGTATGCATGCATGTATGTATGTATGTATGCATGCATGCATGCATGCATGCATGCTTGTACTGGCTATGTACTGGCTATGTACTGTGTGTGTAATACGATGTACAAACATACACTAATGACAACATAGACAGCCATTTTAACTTTATTTACAGACACTATTGTACAACTACCAACTTACGTAATTTCATATCAAAAATAAGGTTCTTTTCCATCAATATAGAAAAATAGTTTTTGTTTTGTATACAAACCCAAATTTAGGAGACTTTCAAATTTTAGAGATTGCTAGACTGATAGATTCAGTCTTGTAGTGGATGTCCGCCATACACTACTGAGGAACGGTATGCTTCAACACCAGTGACTACGTTCTACACGATTAGGCCAGAGAAAAAAAAATTGTTCATCGGATTTTTTGACCAAGGTTCACGAGCAGCGAGCGAACTTTTTAGGCCAAAGGTAACCGCGGTCTCTCGGACTTTTTGACAGGATGTAGATAAGGCAAAATTATCTTTTCGCTTTTAGGCTAACCAGAAATATCTCAGACAAGATACATTATTGAATTCAACACTGTATTTCTCAACAATAGCATAGGGAATTCCATATGCATATATATCTATATTCCATATATATATTCCATATATATTCTAAGTATTTCAACATACTCTCACAATAAAACTGATATGCACAGCAAATCACTGAAATCCAATAATTCAGTATTGCCCATCAATACTCTCCTGCTAGAACCTAGCATCTGAGATTTTTTAATTTACTTTTGCCCCCTGTCTTAGCCACTTTACCGCTGTCCAGACACATTTTATACAGTGGTCTAACAACACTGTATTGTGATCTGAGTGAAGTTATATAGTCATCGTTCAGTCATCGTCAAGTTTCAAATGATAAGTATGAATTTGCCAAAATCAAAACAAAATCCAAATCGGGCAAAGTAGAAGTGGCGATTCCGATGAACAATTTATTTTTCTTTCTGGCATTACTTTCAACATTTTAGTGTTTTGACTGCTTATTATTTTATTTCAGCGAACTCAAACATTATTTCTATATTGTGCGTTTGAGTACAGCGGTTTGATCGCATAAAACCATGACCGCCCTTACTCTCACACACTTAGTTCATCACTGACGAGATACATTCCCATGAAGGTCGATTCCTGTCGGCAGTCCAACTGAACTTCACTACTCGGTAGATAAACTTTCATGTAAATCTTGTCTCCCTCTTTAAGTTTGAACAGTCCGGAGTGGAAACTACTCAGAGACCCGTAGGTGCCATCTCGGATACGAACACTTTTCATCTGGTCGATATTTTTTGATGAATAGCTGGTGCTGACTGTGAGAAGAATATCACGAAATATCACTCATTCACCCGTTCCTTAAAAAGTATTTGGTTTCTATACTCGTCTACAGAATTTTGTGTTTAAATGAACCACAGCTCTTATTTATAATGTGTTGATTCGTTCGTTTGTTTGTTTGTTATTTCTGTGCAGACATTTATCGCTGAGGAAAACTACATATTTTTATTGGACATTCAAATAATTGTGTAAATAAACAACAGTAACGTAAATAAATGAATAGATAGATAGATAATTATATATTAAGTGCTTGATGTTACAGTTTGCATTTCATTTTGGTGAAGTATCTTTCTTTGTAATATCAAACTTTTTAAAGCTCATTTTTGATTCAGCCTGATTTGATATATGTTGACAGGCAGAAAATTTGCCTAAAGGATCAAAGGACAGTAGAACAGGAGTTTGCATACTTAACACCGTGTAATGGAGATATTCCTTAATATCTGTGCCATTTTCGTTTCCTGGGTCTTGGAAACCCACCTGCAATAAAATCAGACACGAATTAGACAAAGGAAATGATGTCATTTGCAATGATATCATTCGCAAAAATAAGCCGGAGGAAAGTGCATCGAAAAGACATTTTAGTCCTTCAAACTTTCCTTTATTGTTTCTTTTATTTCGGAACAGTCAACTATGATACCATTCATATAGACTAAAGTGAACAGTTATCATTTATTATTTCCCGTGAATTTTCAAAGATTTTCTTTTTAGAGCTCAAGAGTTGAACAATGACATGCCCGAGACCTGATGGCTTGTGAGTCGAGCCTCCAACGTCTCTGTGTATCTGTTATGATGAACGAACAGAAACAAACGCGTATACATACATGGGATAATTTTGAAATGTAAAACACCCAAAAATAATTTAATCATGGGTTCTTCAATGCATGTATGTAAGCGTAATTAACGCACCTGTGAGTAGACATTGTAGATTCCTGACTTTGGAACAATCATATGATAGTCATTGTTATCAACGTTTTCACTGAAAGAGATCCCATTTTCGGAGCTCCACCTGCCGACTTTAAGCATTGCATCGATTGGTTCATCTGAAACGACAGAATTTTTTGAGCGATTGTTTTCACATATTTGCTCATTTAGGCGTGCCAATGCTCACATACATGGCCATTGTTTGTTTCATCCTGAGAACATCCAGCCACTGTGTACTCGTCACCGGCTGTGTTCACTTCAAGACGTTACAATTCTAGGCTATCATCGAGATTTTAAGAGTAAAATGACGGTTACCACTTGTAATATTCGTTTCAGCTGTAATAATTTAATGCCAACCCAAATATTGCATGACTGTAATAAGCAGGGAAAATGTTAAAATTAAACATAAAACCATACATCTATATTTTTTGTTTTATTTTTGTACTAGGACGGTTTCACTGAGCTTGTCCACTGACATATGTCCACTGACTGTCTTTCCCCACATTTATAACCACGTGCAGATTGCACTGGTCGACAATCAGCAAGGATTTGTTCGGGGGCGCTCCACTGTCACCAACCTTGTTTCTTACACAGACCATTTATACAGACTTATCAATGACCGTGGCCAAGTTGATTCTATATACCTTGATTTCAGTAAAGCCTTTGACTCAGTCAATCATACACTTCAACTGCATAAAGTCTCCCATTTTAGCATTCACAGTAACATGTTGAATTGGTTCTACTAATATCTTAGTAATAGAGTGCAGCGTGTGGTCCTTAATGGGCATTTCTCCTAATGGAGTAAAGTTACTTCTGATGTACCTCAAGGGTCTCAGTTAGGTCCGTTTCTATTTGTTCTCTACGTTAATGATATCAGTTCTTCAGTTTCAAGTTTCATTTCATTGTATGCAGATGACTCAAAACTGTTTAGGCAAATTTCTAACATCTCGGATTGCGGTTCTCTTCAACAAGACCTTAACCACACGGAGAGATGGTGCACGACATGGAAACTAAAACTGAATTTTTGAAAAAATGTATGGTTATTCCCTTTATGAACAAGAAAACTCAGATTCCGTATGAATATAGAATTTATGCAGAGTAACATCAGTACAAGGCCTGGGCGTTCTTCTCACCCAAAATCTGAACTACTCTGCACACATTAATGCAGTTACTGTTAAAGCTTTCAAGCTACTAGGTTTTATAAAACGTAATTTTATCAATGTCAACACTCTCAAAACCCTGTATATAACACTTGTCCGGAGCCAGCTTGAGTATGCCAGTCAAGTATGGTCTCCACACCAGCTGTATCTCATTCACAGTCTCGAAAGAGTTCAGTGTAAATTTCTCAAATACTTGTGCGGTAAAACTGGCATAACCTACTCATCTGGCTACTACAACCAATTCTGTACCTTCTTCAAAATCCCATCTCTACAAGAGCGTAGGAGTTTTATGGATGCCACCTTCTTTTACAAATGTATGTTCTCTTTTTATAACAGCCCCGAAATTCTAGAGCGAATCTCTTTGCATGTGCCTTCTCGCACTCTGCGCTCAAAACAACATTTTAAACCTACTGTATCAAGAGTCAACGCGCATTCTTCAGCATTTTACAAAGAACTATGAAAAATTTGAATAGTATTTTAAAAAATGAGACTTTGATATTTTTAATTGTAACTATGGGCAATTTAGCAGATTTTTACTTAATAATGTTTATTCTTTTTAGTTCTTTTTTGTACCAATTATTATTCTTCTTAACTGTGTTGTTAATGCCTTTTTTCCTTGTTGTGCTCTTTGTTAGATCTTTATGTCTTTTGCTAGAACTGTAATTGGGCAAAAGCCCGTTGTTCCCAGCCGGTAAACAAATAAATATGTCCTGTCCTATCTCCTCAACTAGAATTCACTCTGTCTCTGTCTGTCTCCTTCTCGCCGTGTCCGTCTACATCTCTCTGTCTTTGTCCCTCTCTTCCTCTGTCTGCCTGTCTGTCTGTCTGTCTGTCTGTCTGTCTGTCTGT
>LD344283.1:122275-135443 GCA_001465055.1 Ptychodera flava | reverse complement strand
ATGTCCGAGTGCATCCTTTGCGGTATTTTCGTGATAACCTTATTATTATACATCATACATTCGTGACTGGGGCATCAAATTGTCAGATTAATGACAGTTTTCGTTCAATGTTAACAACTTTTCTTCCCATTTATAATGCTTGAGTAGAACGCTATCTTTGACGCGCCTGTGCACTACACGTACAGAGCGTGAGACATCTTCTGGCACTCGCCCAATATGGGTCCCTTGAAACAGTCCAACAGTGAACGCGCAGATACAGCCGCTGGGGTTGCGCACTTAAAATTTTATTGTTCTCGATAGTAGATGTATGGAAATCCCCCATCGATGTTTCCGCTTAATTATAGATTGCACTGTGAATTGCAAAGAAGTGCTTTTCGGTAAAAATATATATTTACCAACTTAAGCGTTTCCTGATCTGCCGAGCAGCAACTCAACAAATTCCAACTCGTTGTCACCTCGTCGATGTCTTTACCGGCAAGATGGCCTTGGTCTCTTTCAGTTTTGCAGATGCATTTTTCCCTCGTTGATGGCCCAGTCTCGTCAACCTTATTGAGCGCCGTTTTCAATTGCTCACAAGCATATTTCGTTTCACTAATTTCACCTTGAAAGTAGACGCTTACGATGGAGATAATTAGAGCGTAGAAAATAAGGAAAAGAACTTGCAGAAGAACCAGAATCAACGCTCCTGATGATCTAGTCGCCCGCTTTTCGTTGAGCATATTTGTGGTCGATAAACAAAATTATCAAACCCCAGATACCTCTCATCGGTCTAAATGAAAGCCGACTGAACGCATTCAGGTCTGCAACCAATGTCCGTTGACCGTCCTAGTCGTACTCTGCAACCATCTCTGTCTCACAGGGAGCGAAGTGTGAAATTTGGACGGTATGTTTGATTGACTGAGGGTTTGTGCATCGGGTTGTCCTTATATATACCAGGAACTCTGCATATGAGCTAAATTTAGAAAACAGCCGAGCTTATAGGACTACGACCCCGCCCCCCCCCCCTTATGGTCGAAGTACTCATGTTTATCTAGCGTACCTATATCAACAGCAATGCTCTATGGCATGATTCTCCGAACCAATACGCAAATAACTTTGAAACTGGAGGGGACCAAGCCGCATACGTACAGTTCGAGGAAAAGAGGGCAACGGTGAAAATAAGGATTTTCTGTTGGTGGCAGTGTCTATACGACGTGCAAGTATGAACCTTAGACCATACATCACACAACAGTGGAATGCCCCTTGAAAGCAGCCCATTCCCTCATAAAAATTACCGGCAGATCACACCGACCTCCTTTCATTTTATATCCACCAATAAATATAGTTCGCACTCACCTGTACACAATAACAAGGAAATAAACTGCAATGTAAATTCAATACAGGAACACTTACTCTACCCCGGCAGAATACTACAACAGTTTAACATAATTTTTTGAAAGTCTAAGAAACTGCAGAGCACAAAAGTGCAAAACACTCAAGATGGTAGAATACAATCATATTATCTTGGCCACAGGTTAAAAGCAAACGGTCCAGGTTCAAGCCAAACTGTCTAGTTTTCAGATGATTGTAAAGGAATCACTCAAAGTCCCTCGCCTAGGATGAGACAGACAGCCATGATTGTGTGTGTCATGACAATATCATTAAACATGAGAGAGTGCCCATGTACTCTTAATAACTCGACTGGAGCTCATCCCGATATAAATTGCAATATAATAACACCTTCCGAAGATTTAGTTCTGCAATGGTCTCCCTAGAGTCCAGAAATGACCCCGTAAATCAAGCGTAAGTGAATATTTATTTACGCGTCGCTATATATAGTTCGGCGAAAACAATCTTGTTCTTGATTCAAATTTATTTCGTCAGTTTACTAGTGCAGATGATGAATTTGCACGCAAGTCAATAGTGTTCATGCAAATGCTAGGCAGTTCACGAATAGAGTAAAAAATAGATATTAGAAAATTCTTATAACTTGCTCTTATAGCAGATAAGAAAGCTACTTGTGTGAAGTTAATGCTGTACCATTAAAGTATCAAGGAGAGATAGTTCAAAGTTTGCTTGTTTCCATCCCTCCCCGTCTCTACAAAATTCACTCACGACTCTTAGTACAAGTGACAGCCTCCTTATTTATACAAATATTTAATCTGTTGAATCGTGTTACCTTTAATTACCTAGAGATTTCAACTAAAAGTTTAAAGCTGCTTGAATACGAGGTGTAACCTCGGATTTTGACACTGGCATTAATCAATGCTCAAATAAACTGACGTATTTCTAATAAATAAGGATAACCCGTGGATAAATTATTGTTAACATTAGTAGCAAAATGAAACACTAATTTCTAGGCACAGATAATCTGAAATAAGACAACAAATTTGGACTACAGTCGGACCAGGAAACAAAACTCAAGGTGCCGTTGTGCTTGTTTTATAACCTCAATGATTGATGGGGGCCTCTGCTCTGATGATGTATAAAAAACCCATCATTTCCCCAAATTTAAGCTTGAAACTATGCGCATTGAGGGTCTTATTTGCCTCTAGGGGGCTTTTATTTCTCATTCTCGTACGGTTACATCTAGACCAGCGACATAACCCGCTTTAGTTCATATTTCCTGAAATGACTGTGCACCTTTAGGCGGCAGAGTATGCAAAGTACGCTCCTGTGTACACATAGCTGAACGGTGAACTTATCGTCACCAATGGCGTGGAAATTTTACCGAATAGGTGTTTTGTTATTTTGATAGCGATAGCTCGAAACAGTTAACAAACACGAACAAACAAATATAAAACGAAAATGAAAAAAAAAATCCAAAATATCACCTCATGACTTTTGTAACTGACAGGATTAGAAAAAAATCTATAATTCACTTGGCTTTATCGCTGTTCCGACTTATTTGTCTATCTGCGCCACTGCCGTTATCAAACAACTAGGTCAATTGATATGAGAGCGATTCAAACGAACTTTTTATCAGCTTTTCAGTCAGATGCAGAATTCACGAGAAATTCTCAGAAAGGCCTTTTCAGACTTCTATTTATAGAAAGTCCATCTGTAAAAAGGACTTTGACGAATATGTTTACATCGTGGACAGTAAATTAAGTGATTCTGTTTAAACCGGAGTTTCACGCGCAGAGCGAGCAGGTCACGATGACCGTACTAATCTGCGAAATCATCAGTGTTTGCTATTATTAAAGCCACGGTGTCATTCGCCGCCATGCAACTGGAGATTAAAATATCACCAGCGGTTACCGCAGCAAACTGCCGATTCTTTATTTTAGTGCCATAGATCGTTCAAACCAAAACACGGTAGTAAGCTTGGCTGTAGGTCTTGCAGTGAGAAATGTACGCCATCTCAGTTCCCAAAGCTGTTGTTTCTATTCGTGCTGTACATCCAAAATGGCAGTCTACCAAATACATGATATCATTTGGGATTCTATAGGTTTTATCGTACATAGCGAAAATGGGGTCTTTCGGGGGACGGTCAATAAGGAAACATACAAGTTTATTCAGCCACCAAGGTTCAGCAAGACTTTGCTTATTTTTCAAGTTGAAAATTTGAAGAATTGATTACACCAGCTCTTCTTATTCTGACCCATTATGATTCTATGTACTGCACTTAACATCATTTTTATTCCATAAGGGTATTTCTAATTGGCCAAAATCAAAGGAAAAACTCTTTCCGCCGAAAATTAAGGAGATCGGTCGAACTTTTCAGGCCTATGTTGTTTTTATTTTGTTTGCTAAATGTAACTTTAAGAGAACAGAAAAATGAGGAATTAAAGTGTTATGTTTTAAAATGTAGAAAATAAAGGTAAGTTAAGGTTCGAGTTGTGAAAAAAGGTAGGCAAGATAACAGAAATACACTATATTATTTTGTCTTATAAAAGTGAATCCAATGAGTCTGGAAGCTTATACTGAGCTTTATGCTATTTGAGAAATGCAAATGAATCAATCAATTAGTATATCTTTATTAATTCAATTTGGACAATCATCATTACGGGAGTGACATATAATATGACGATTGAAACTCTCAATATTAAATGTAGACAACACACAATGTGCACAGGGGTAAAATCACAGATATGATTTTGTTGTAAAGCTAGTTGATTCTGTTTAGCTCTGTCGGTCCTAAAGCTTTGCCCTCTTCTTTATTCTAAATCAACTAGCAGAATAGAGCAAGCCACGAGTGTTTGAGCTTGGATTGTAAGATGGAATTTCCTTTACGTAAAACTTGTATCTCGTACAAGTCGGAGGGACCTACGTATTGTTCTCCGACTATAATGCTGCTTTAATTTCCTTTCTTGCTAATTTTGTTTCGTTTCTTTACATTTAAGATACCATACCAGCTGGCATTTGAAAATCTGCAAATATTTTCGATGAATGATCAATACAACGTCGTCATTAGACTCTCTTTTACATTGTATTGACTCGATTCCTTCAGGACAAAAACACGAAACCACATTGCATGCTGGCCCAAGCTGCAAATTACATCAATGTTTCCATCCTAACATAACTTATCATCCGATGTAGAACGTTACCATAGATACTCATTTTTCGGAGCCACTATTAAATTCTGGATCTGGTAAAAATCTACCACCTTCTAAATACAAGTATTCAAGATTTAATAACTTTCAGTTCCATAAAAGATGGTTTATACACCGATTCTTCCACGGTGGGGCTAAGACTGTTTTCCAATTCCTATTGTAAGCTGATGTTACCGAATTGTCGGCAAACTTCAACACGTGTCTACTTCAACAACAATATATTAACACGAGGGGAGAGAGATCAAAATCTTAGGGCTATCCTGAAGAATTAGAACAAATTGTTGACAAGCAGCTGTTGATCCTGAAACACTGATCTATTTGTTCAAAAATCTAAAATCACATTGAAACATGACATACTTTTCTCGATCAGCAGGTGCACTCTGTTGAGTGTTATTAAATGCAAACGAATAAAATGCAAACATTTTTTTCGTTTTATATATATTTTGTAAATTAAATTCAAAAGGTAAAACAAGAGTCCGCTACTGTGCCTATGTAAACAAACTATACAATTTTACGATTTCTCCAGGATTTTAACGATAGTTTCAAACCTTTTTATCGCCAGAGAAGTGAGAGCAACTTGCCTAAAATCATCGAGTACTTTCGGGGCATTTTTCCTTTGCAAGAGGAACAATAACAGGTTTTCAGAGCTTCGGACGTTTTGGATGCATTATTCCATATACTTTAGAGGCATATTCTGCATCGCCCTCTTAACTGCGAGCGGGTTAAGGGTAAGCGCCATCTTTGTTTACATCGCGCGCTCATCCAACATTCGATGTACGAGCCGAGCAGCGATGTCGTGCCATATTTGTACAGTGCGGTCTTGGTGAACTTTCGTTATTACCTCATAATATTTTTCACCTTCAAACAGTCGCAATACATTTACTTCTGTTTCTTTTATCAGAAGTTATTTTCAAAGTACAGTATGGAGTTTCAGTGTGGAGCCATTCAATATGACGCACGGTATATCGTCAAATATGAAAGTAAAGGGGTTATTGCATGCCCGTTACGTGCCCGTTTTTAAGGAAGCTCGATTCTATTGTTTGCGAAGGCAGATGTATAATAATTTATTTTATGTTATTATATTTTATTTTATCTGTGTATCTACCTGTTGATTGCTGGTTGTCTGCAATACATCAGAAAGAATGTCGTTATCCTCTATTTAATAAATCAACTGACTGTGTATACCAATTATTCTCTCAAATATATAATAATAAACTGGTCAAAATCTAGTAGTTACCTGCCTAAGATGATCAGTTGGTAAAAATACTGATTGACAGCTATCTAAAATTAAGTCTTTCTAATTTGAAATGGAAGTCAGGGAGCGATCAATATTTGTACTTACTTAACGAATAAACACACACTTTGTAATACCATTCCAAAGTCAATAAAATATCTGTTAATGCTTTAAAACTGGGGAAAAGTTTTTAAAATTATTACAAAATGCGTTAACTGTTATTACAAAGTGTGAATTATTACAAAATGCTGATACCCTTGTTACATTTTGCGTAGACAATTTTTATTACAAAATGCTGATACCCTTGTTACAAAACGCGTAGACTGGTTTATTACAAAATACTGCAGACGTTATTACAAAATGCGTCAGTTATTACAAAATGCTGATACCCCTTATTACATTTTGCGTAAGTTATTACAAAACACGTCAGTATTACAAAATGCCGCGGCACAGGGTATCAGCGTTTTGTAATAAAATGCGTTTTGTAACATTAGTTAACGCATTTTGTAATAATTTTAAACATCCGCTGATATTGTATGTATTTCGAAATGCTTTGTGGTTTCTGAATACGTAAAAATGTAATAGCATATAATGATATCGAGATTATATCTCACTACCAGTGCTAGGTTATCATATTAACGCCATATAAGGGGGTCTGAGTTGACAGTTAAAATGCAATTGAAGACAGAATGAGATTTATTGTATGCGATTTATAATTGAGAAAACAAACTGAGAAAGTTTTAGTTTGGGTTTTACTTACAGTAGGCTACTGTACTTTGAAAAGACAATATACTGCAGACCTTTCTGCATTTTTTTCTCGTCAATGTTACTGTTGGTGGATGAAAAGAGGAAGGCTTGGAGATGACATGTAGAGCTCAGAATATGATAAAAGACAGCGACATCATCAACATTGACAGTGTTGTGTTCTACGACCTATTAAATTTCATTATACAAATGATGTACATGCCACAAAACCAACCTTTTCCAGAAATGGTTCCCTTGTGACATTTTGAGGGTTTCGGTCTGATTTTTAGGGCTTTGCTACATTATTTTTACATTTTTTACAAAAGAAAAACAATAAATATTGTTTTTGGTTACAATAAAATTGTGTATTCTTATGTTTTTGCATGTATATTGGATGAAGTTTGCAAAACTCGAATAATCAAATTCTGAGTTTTGCAAAATGATTGTAATGTTAGTGTACACTGTGATTGGAACGAAGCTTTTATTGGGTACATAATAATGATGTTGCAAACATTTTCTTGGAACCATCAGTTGTAGACAATAGAATCTAATATACATTTAGACATAATTGAGAAATAGGAAGTGATAAATTCTTCAGAATGTCGTCAGAAAGAGAAGCAATATGTGAAAATCATTGTAAATTTAGAATACTGGGGGCCATTTTGAATATTTGATGAGGTCATGTGACCAGTATTTACATATTTTGGGGGCAATTGTAATACTACAATTCCAAAAATATCTTGTAATTGTGGACAAAGTTTGATAAATTCAAATAATCAGATGTGATAAAATAGGATACCTTGACCTGTCTGACCCCTATTCAAGGGACAAGTATTTTATGGTGATTCCATAACTATAATGGTATGGTGGACAGTCTTTGTTAATTTAAGAAGTCAGACGTCATGCTAGATGGTACTTCCAGATGTCAACTCCACCCAAGGGCCTTGGGATGCAAATGGTTAAAGTGGAAAATAACGTACGAAAGTTTGCAGTATTCTAAGCAACTTCTATACGTATGATATGTGTTTCTCTAAAGTTGATTGTGGATAATTTACGGTAATAAGATGGGAGGGGCACGTTAATATGTCAATGCTGACAGCTGATATTTATCAAAATATACTGAAATAAACACTGACGTGAAGCAGTCAATTAAAATACTGAATGATAATTTATTTTAATCATCCCATAAAAAAGGACAAAAAAAGCTCTATCGACAGACCAGCCACTTTTCCTTGTATATAAAAGGTGAAAATTCATATCTACTGAGCCATGGTTTTGTTTTCTCAGATCTATTTCTTTCCCGTTGTGTTCCTCCTTTGAATCTACGCTAACGCGGTAAAATTTGTCTAGCCAACGATCTAGGATAAGCTGCCCCGCAATACTAAGAGTAAGCTAAATTTGGTTCGCTACCCTACTGGTTATACTGCCAAATATCTGCCATTATCATTAAACGATAACATCCGTTGAAAGATAGATAGACATACAGATAGATAGATAGATAGATAGATAGATAGATAGATAGATAGAAAGATAGATAGATAGATAGATAGATAGATAGATAGACAGGCATACTCATGCACTCTTTCCTCCCTCCCTCCCTTCCTCCCTCCCCTTCCTCCCTCCCTACCAACATAGATGCAAACATACATACATACATACATACATACATACATACATACATACATACATACATACATACATACATACATACATACATACATACATACATACATACATACGTACGTACGTACGTACGTACGTGTACGTACGGTCGGTCGAGCTAAACCACGTGACTGACGACAAATAAACAGTAATGGTTTGATTACATGCCCGTGAATATGAATAATAAGATTAACAACTCATAGTATCGTAACTTTACAGCTGAAACGTAATTCATAATCAATCACAAAATAAAATGGAGCACTTGTAGGTCAAGTTCAGATACTTTTTTCTGAAAACATCTCCGGCTTTGCCAATTTTTGACGGCGCTCGTGACAGTGCGTCGCGTATTGCTCAGTTTCTGGGGCCCAGTAGTCGTTCGCTCCTGAAATTTTCGGAAATGTTGACGGTTTCCTTGCGTTCGCTGATAATATAATGGAAATAACAGACTCCGCTCTGACCATTAACGTTTATTTGTGGGCGCGGGCTCGAGGAAAACCAAATTAACGGGCTCGGCAAGCTTCGCCCGTTAATTGTTGGCTTTCCTCGAGCCCGCGCCCGCAAATAAACGTTAATGGTCAGCGCCTCGCCCGTTATTTCTATATCATACATTTCCTTTTTTATCAAGAATATATGCACCCGTCGTTTCCGATGCATTATTCCATACACTTTAGAGGCATATTCTGCATCGCTTTCTTAACTGCGAGCTGGTTAAGGGTAAGCGCCATCTTTGTTTACATCGCGCGCTCATCCAACATTCGATGTACGAACGGAGCAGCGATGTCGTGCCATATTTGTACAGTGCTGTCTTGGTGAACTTTCGTACCTCATAATATTTTTCACCTTCAAACAGTCGTAATGCATTTACTTCTGTTTCTTTTATCAGAAATTATTTTCAAAGTACACTATGGAGTTTCAATATGGAGCCATTCAATGATGTAATGTTTATCATCAAATATGAAAGTAAAGGGGTTATTGCATGCCCGTTGCGTGCCCGTTTTTAAGGAAGCTCGATTCTATTGTTTGCGAAGGCAGATGTATAATAATTTATTTTATGTTATTATATTTTATTTTATCTGAGTCTCTACCTGTTCATTGCTGGTTGTCTGCAATACATCAGAAAGAATGTCGTTATCCTCTATTTAATAAATCAACTGACTGTGTATAGCAATAATTTTCTCAAATATATGATAATAAACTCGTCAAAATCTAGTTGTTACCTGCCTCAGATGATCAGTTGGTAAAAATACTGATTGACAGCTATCTAAAATTAAGTCATTCTAATTTGAAATGGAAGTCAGGGAGCGATCAATTTTTGTACTTACTTAACGAGTAAACACACACTTTGTAATACCATTCCAAAGTCAATAAAATATCTGTTAATGCTTTAAAACTGGGGAAAATGTTTTAAAATTATTACAAAATGCGTTAACTGTTATTACAAAGTGCGAATTATTACAAAATGCTGATACCCTTGTTACATTTTGCGTAGACAATTTTTTATTACAAAATGCTGATACCCTTGTTACAAAACGCGTAGACTGGTTTATTACAAAATACTGCAGACGTTATTACAAAATACGTCAGTTATTACAAAATGCTAATACCCCTTATTACATTTTGGGTAATTATTACAAAACACGTCAGTATTACAAAATGCCGCAGTACATGCTTTAAAAGTTTGCAAAATATTGCACTTTATTTTGTGTGTGAAATATTTCAGCTCTCAAAGGGTCAATTGTATATTTAACAGCACATATTACGTGCACGGAAGAAGATTTGTGATAGAGCCTGCTATAGACATATTTGCTTCGTTCAGCAGACAAAAACGACTGAACACATGGTTGAGAGATAGTTAGTTTCTGTTTCGTTTGATCAAATGACATGATTTTCCCAACGCTTTTTCTTTTTTCACATTTGATCAATAGGTTATTTTTCTGTCATCACTGACAAGCAAATTTCCTGGATCGCTCAGTATTGTATTGTGGCACCATTTCACTTCCGCAGGCGTGGCGTGTGATAAGGTGACGGGAGACCTTTACTAAAAAAGACGTTTTTACGTCAAAGAATATATGCAAATATTGACGCAGAGAAAATAAAACTTACACTATGCGATCAGCATGAAGAAACTCTGGACCACATACTGTTTTTACTACATAGCTTCAAAATAAGCTTGATGATGATAATGATGATGATGATGATCGGTAGGGAACGAAAATTTTGTCGGACACGAAAGAGACGTCTTAAAACGGGGATATTTTGTATTTTGACTTTGTCCCGGCATCCGTGTTTAACATAAAGTTTTAGTAGATTGCGATGTACTCGTGCAGGGACATTTATGAATGCAATATGACATCAAAACTGGTCCAATAGTCATATATATTCAAGGCAAAACATTACCAGGTCTGCAGGGTACATTAATTGTCTACAGTATTTATTGTTTATAAGAAGTGCTTTATTGATCACGGGTCTCATTATCCATTAAATGTCGATCACAATATCGGTAAACCATGCATCATTATTACACCTCACTCATTCAGTGTGCACTGCCATTGGTTAAACATGACTCACGTGACATGTAAAAGAACGTGATGATGCCCTCTGCGAATGTGATGATGCCCTCTGCGAACTTGATGATGCCCTCTGCATTTGATATTACATGGATGACGTCATTTTACTTACTGCGCATCCTTTCTGCGCAAAACAAATTGTCGTTCGCTTTTTGTACTTTGCAGTTGGCAACTTATGGCTGCAGAGCTGTCATCGGCACAGTTAGACGATATTTTGATGCAAGTAAACAACAAACGAACGAAAATGGCAACAAGGAATGCAATTTCTGTGTTCAGCGACTATGCAAGCAACAAATTTGGATACACCACCGAGGAGATCGGCAAACTTTAGCGGCAACCCTAGACTCGGCACTGACAACATTTTACGCTGAGGTCCGGACTCAGAAGGCGAACTGTACTCGAAGAAGTCTTTGTGTTTTTGTTTCTTTGCATGTTTGCTTGTTCGGTGTAATAAAAATAATAACACATGAGAGCTTGGGCAATATCACGATTTTTTGCCTGCCCTCGGGCTGGTGGTCATGATCGAAATACTGATGACGCCCTCGCCTACGGCTCGGGCATCATCAGTATTTCGATCATGACCACCATCCCTTGGGCAGGCAATAAATCGTGATATTGCCCTCGCTCTCATGTGTTATTATTTAATTAAAACCTTTGTCAGTGACTTCCGACACCCCTTGACTTTTTAATCGTAAAGAAACAAAAGCGTTTTCGGAAACAAACGAGAAGTTTTGAAAATGGGTATGTTTTATATTTTGACTATATCCATGTTCGTAAATACATATGAACGTTTATTAATCAAAAGTAACGTAACGACAAACGTCATTTATAATTTCCGTAAATCCACACAAATATTCTGCCATCATACGAAGTTCAAAGTCTTTGATTTGCGGCAACCCTTGACTTTATGATCGATAGGGAAGCGAAAAGATTCGGAATCGAATAAGCCATGTTGAAAATGGGGATTTTTCATATTTTGACAACGTATGGCATCCATCTCGAAAATACAGTGTTAGTACGTTGAAGTGTTATTCGTAAACACACATGAATGCAAGAAGAGTCTCACGAGTTACATTCACGACAATAAATTGTTTTTAGTTTCTGCAATCCTTCACAAATACCCGCTATGCTACATTCCCCAATTTTATAATCTCTATATAGTAAACGGTGTTGTTTCGGAAACCGTGACGAATATGAAGTGACGTTCGCCGTAATATATCGATCAGCCGTGATATTTCACGGTAAACGTCGAGATATGCACGATAAACGTCATATCGGTTTTGGCGTTTTCCCGAACTACATTAGCAGTTTGTTGGTAAATAACGTAAACAAAGAAAATGGCTGCCGCTCTCTGCCTGCCAAGCGATGTTTTCGACGTAAAAACTTGAAGGGCTTCGAGGAACATGGGTATTTCTGGTTGCCAAATGGGGAAATAATATGTTGATTCTTGTAATGTTTTCCCATGGTTTTCCTGTTCTCGTATATTTGGCCAAGCTCTAGCAAACATTCTGCCGTTCGCACGGCGCCGGCACTGAGCACGAACAGGCAGTGAGCGCGTGGCGTGACAGCGATGTCGCACGCGCGACGATTGTTGACATGGCAACTCTCCGCGTAAGCAAACAAAATGGAGGTCCCCTCCGCACAAGCTCCGTGCCGTACGACGATCGAGCGCGATCGAAATCAGGATGGACTTACACTGAGGACGGTTTTTGATAGGTTACAATTGTGTAATAGCATATTGCACCTTAAAAGGTTCCCCCTGTATGACGATTTTTTGTATCCCGGTGTCTTTTTTCTTGGGGTTCATTGAGATATGGAGGACTTGCAGCGATGTCGCGCGTGATGTTTACTTCGTCGTATACTTTACTATGAATGAAGCCTGTTCACAGAAATATTCCGATATTTATGCGCAAGGCGTAATAAAGTAAAGCCTCAAAATTTAAGGTTTTTCATACTATTAGTAAAATTACGGGCATGGGTATATGATAAATCGGTTATTTAAGCAATAAAGCACACCCAGCGATGGTACACCACGAGATTTTGACCAGTTCACGACATATATGCACGAGTGATAGCGAGTGCATATATGAAGTGAACTGGTCAAAATCGAGTGGCATATCGTCGCTGGGTGTGATTTATTGCTATTATATCATAAGAGTATATTGAAATTCTGGCGTGGAACGTCATAAAAGGAATTGTCCTCAAGCTGAGAGCTAGCGCGCATGGCAGCCGTGGTATATCGCCAATATACCACGGTTCTTTTCGCGTCTCGACCAATCAGATCGCTGTATTTGCACCATCAATATACTGGTATGATATAATTAGATATTATTCCCTAATATTTTTCTTCGTTCAGCGAAGGAAAATACGAGTGACGTAATGATCGTGTCACCACGAGTCGAAGACGAGTGGTGACACGGTCATTA
>LD344283.1:85818-107539 GCA_001465055.1 Ptychodera flava | reverse complement strand
TGTAGATATGAAGCAAAAATGTAAACAAATGCATTAATGACAATTTAAACAATCAGCCTGGATTTTATTTGTTAACAGCGTCGCGCAAGTACAAAACTATGTAATCGTAGATGTGAAATGTGGTAATTTATTTCTTATACAAAAATAGTTTTCTAAATAATAAAAATAGTTTTCTCTCTGTATATATGTACTCAAATTTAGAAGATTTGCTATTTTTTGAAGTGGCATGATTCCATAACAGTGATGTCTCAGTTGCGGTGTACTGTCAGTAGCTGATCGGTATTTAGTGTTACTGGATTTTCGGACCCATCCGTTGTTACTGTCATCCAAAATTGTGCGTTGTGATATAGTGACTTCGCTCACACACGCTGTTCATCACTGACGAGATACATTCCCATGTAGGTCGATTCCTGTCGGCAGTCTAACTGAACATCACTGCTCGGTAGATACACTTTCATGTAGATCTTGTCTCCCTCTTTAAGTTTGAACAGTCCGGAGTGGAAACTACTCAGAGACCCGTAGGTGCCATCTCCGATACGAACACTTTTCATCAGGTCGATATGTTTTGATGAATAGCTGGTGCTAACTACAAAAGAGGTACATGATTATATATAAAACTGATCGGGAAGTAGAACTGGTTTGATTTCTTCCTTCGTTTTTACTTTGAACTGTAAAAGTCTGAAATTCAATAAAAAGTCGGCGTGTTTTCGTGAACACCTACTTTTGTTTTTTTCTTGTATCAGTTCGTTGCCAGGGTTATTTTTTCAATGCGGAATATTATCAAAGCAATAAAAGCATATTGACACGATTAGAACTAATTTGGGATAATTGGATTTTCATATTTTTCAAATTTCTCTCAAGTTTTAGTCTCAAGTGTTAGGTGTCGTATAGCTGAAAGTTGCAAATTACTTATAAAAAGAAGTGTGTAACGTAAAAAGAAAAGCAGATGAGATTACATTTGCAGATTTAAAAGATATTACTTCACCATCCAATTATTCCAAATTAGTTCCAATCGTGTTTCTTTTGAGTAAACATTCGAATGTGTCAAGATTGACCATGAATAAATAGAAAAACTCGACCTGTCGGCTTAATAGTAAATATTGCATGTGATTTCGTTGCATACGTGTTTCTGTAATGTCATATTTTATTAATATTTGGCAGCTTTTCAACGCTGTAGGATTTAATCTATGTAATGTACATCATAGGCAACAAATGGAGTTCAAAACAAGATGTCTTTTTGAAGGACAATAATACAGCAGTTTTGAAAATTACATACTTAACACCGTGTAGTGCAAATATTCCATAAACTCCGTATCATCTACGCTCCCTTGATCTTGAAAACCGACCTGCAATCAATCAAGAAAATTAAACGAACTGAAAATCGTAACTCTATGACATAACTTGCGTGGAAATCTAAGCTTGTATATAATAGAGGAGTGCGCCCATTAGGTAGTTTGATTGTTTTAAAGTCCCGTTACATTTAAGTTTTTGCCCGATTAGTAAACTGCTATCACGTTCTTAGGACAATATGGCTGTCGTTCTTGTGTTATCTCTATATGGAAAAATAGAATTACCGATCTGTCCCAGAGCGCATTCGACCTGAAGTATCTAGGCCTAGTTGTAATCAAATAATTTCGATGAAAAATTAAAAAGAACGCTTCCAAAGCCCCAAAGTTGAACAGTGAAATGATGCACACCCGAAGGCTTGTGATTCGATTCGTCCCTATCGTTGTAACCATCACGCCTCTGGCTATATATTTCATGACGACACACATACGGGATAATTTTGAAATGTAAAACATCCAGACTCGGAAAAGACCCTGCAATCTTCAAAGAGCGAGAGTGCAACGTTCAGTATACATACCTGTGAATAGACGTGATAGGTTCCAGACTTTGGAACGACCATATGATAGCCATCACTGTAAACGTTTTCGTCAAAGGAGATTCCATTGGCAGAGCTCCACTGACCAACTTTGAACATTGCGCCAATTGGTTCATCTGGAACGAGAGAGTTTGTGTACTGCTTTCAGAATTCAAAAACGAACAAAATGTACAATTTTATTCCTCTCTTTCTTTTCGCGCCGTGTATCATATCAAAGTGTCTTACGATCTGTAGACAGTTACTTTGTTAAGCACTAGACGCAAACCTTATTATCTGAAGACCTTTGCTTGTTCAAGATTTGAAGCACGTGGGGATTTAGCGACAGTTTTATGAGAACTGACATCTATCTATAAACGCGGTTACAGTCGTTCGTACCAACGTAGTGACCACAGTGTTGATTGATGATCAGCCGCCATTAGCCAGGCACAAACAAATTTTTGATTTTATGAATTAAAATAAACGTCCGTAAAATTGTTCGCACCTATCAGCAGCATCCATATTTTCGATTTTGTGTATGTGTACCTTGTATGCCCGGCAGAATAATCCTTGCACCACATTAAATGAGGTCACCTAGTCGACCCAGTTCGACCGTACTCAAAACATACTGATAACACCTTATAATCTAACATTTAATGTAAAGCCAGTAAAGCCCCCCCCCATTGTAAAAACAAAACAGACAAGAAAGAAACTAAAGTTATTGTTGCCAATTACTTGCAAAGTTCGAGTTGATCAATGCTAATACCAAAATATGATTTATGGGAGCGCGAAAACAACACAGCAAGCATTTTATTTCCGTGGGATGAAGATCTTCATACTTATTAAATATTAAAAGTACGTAAAATATCAACGAGAAAGAAGAAATACTTCGTTTTAGTACAAAAGAAATATCATTGTTGTGTGTGTTATGACCAGTAAATCATGGAATTACATGTGGTAAGAAAAGGCACTACTGTTTGACAGTATCTCCCGTCATGCCTTTGTCAGATTAAGAACCTAGTAAACACTCATAATTGACATCTGAGGTTGTTCCTCCTGACATCCATTTGAGACAAAGTAAGTAAGTATGTCAGTAGCATAAGAGTTATATTTGGCAAGGAACAATGTTCTGCCGTTTTTGCTTAAATGAAAAGCAAACAGTAGAGATGTCAGCGTGCTTTTAGTAAATTATATTGCTGAGTCATTCTTTCACTTTCGACAGATTGTCTTTTCAAAGGGGGACGAGGTCACACACCTGTAGGCACACATGCTTTGACGGTTCATTTGAACACTGACCAGAGACCATGATTCGAACAAAGACTTTCTAAGTTTCCAGTATTATTACCCATTATCAAGTATTTATTGGTAATACATCGAAAATGAATTTTACGATAAACACCGCGGAAATTTCAATGCAGGTGCAACAACTTTTATTTCGGTCTTGGTCGATAAAGTTGTGTTCTACGCTATTGTCTTGCGATATTTGACCCATGAATGCAATTTTATTATCAAAACGCACAAAAAGCAAATGAAAGAATGTGTAGGTTAGTCGGAAAAACTCTGACAATCGATTTCCACTCATAGATTGTTTATTCATAACTGGTTATTTCATTGTCTACTTCTTGCATCGGTATTGCCAGCAAATAATGTCTTTAAAAACAAATATAACAAGATCGAAACTGAAGAGAGCAAAAATACCAAACGGGAGTTTATGGATTTAATTCGCTTTCGACCAAAAGTGTGCAAAGACTCTTAAAGACAACATACAAGGTGACGACAGAATTGGCATAACACTTTACAGCCTATTATCACTTGCAGTTTTTCCGAACCGAATACCTCCTCATTTTACTGAGCGATGAACTCGATTTCAACACAACCTTTATTACAAAGAGCAGTTGTTTTCTTATTCCTGTAAGAATCATCGATTTTCTTTACATTTATCTATTTTTTGGTGATTGACAACGCAATGAATGTTTAGTCAGCATAATATTTCAGAGTGTTTGCATAAAGTCGATCTAAATATATATGTTCAATGGTTGATCATCATACTGAGGATAACACTGACTTAATATTTACAGCTCCACTGGGATTTGCTTGCTTTGTTTTGACGTTGCTAAAGGCAGAAGACATCGACGAAACACCTGGGAGAGGCAGAAGCCGTGCCCACTTTTCATCACTCACGCTTTCGATAGAGTAATGTTTGTAATGGCTTTTTGGTGTTTATTTGTTTTAATTTCTGCATATTTGTGTTGTGCCAGTTGCCGGTCATAGGTCCATCTGTCCGTTCAGATTGTTTATTGTACTGTATATCCACCGGTCCATTAATTTGAAGAAAAAGTGTAAAACAAACAATTACTCACTAGCTTTGAAGCAATCAGTAGTTCCAGTCACGTGGGTTGCAACGGGAATGACATTTCCAACACCAGAAGATGCTGTTAATTGAGTTGTGTTTCGTCTTACCATAGACTCCACCAATCTCTCAACTTGACCGAGAGTCACACGATTTCGATCTGCGATTCAATAAAATGATATTGAAACAGAACTTGTATATTTTAGGTACATTATTTGCAACGCAAGTCAAAGCTGTATCCTCCTTACTGGAAACAAATAGGCGACTTTATGAATTAATTTTGCATTTAAACCCTTACAGTGCTGATAACGACCATTTTTTTATTAATGGAATCCAATGTGACGCTCGTATCCATGTAGCCCTTACATGAGAGTGACAATATAATGTTGCAAGGGGAAAATCTCGTCAGTTTTACCGAACCTTTGAATCATTTCCAGCAGTACTCGAACTAGTAATGTTGTCTTCAAACTTTAAACCCGGAAAATTATTGTTTATCATACTCATCTGGATCTCCGGTCAACTTTTATTTCTCTCTTCCTGGTGCTATTTCATTGACCAGGTGTAAGATAATGAGATACCAATTAAAGTGCCACTGAACTATGAACCCGGAAATCTCAAGTCTATAGTTATGCTATACGTCACTAGAGTCAAATTGTTATTGTGTCGAGTAGGGGATAAATTAACTGTGTGTTCGACGTTCTGCCAACCTGTTATTGCACAGAAATTTTACCTCTCGCTTTGTCGCGATTTCTCCTCCGTTCTTCGTCGAAAACCTTTACGATAAGCTGATGAGATAAAGAGAAAAGATACAATGTGTTATTTATGTTTCAAACTAGTCTTACCGATTTATCAGAACGGTTACTATCTTTTCCTGCAAAGACTTAAGTACAGCTATACAGCAATTCCGACAAAATTAATTTGAAATCTCAAGCTTAAGTTAGGTTTTAAGGTCATGCGCCTCAAAAGTGAAAGACTTAAACTTTTGCTAAAACTTTCCTCGAGGAATCTTTCAACCATTCTCTTTCAAAATCAAGAACAAAAATGGGGGTTGGTTGGGGGTGTCACCGTGCAAACTTTGGAACTTTGAAACAAATAACCCAAGATTTACCGACATTTGAAATTCAAAATGGCCACCCGTGATACTGTGTTAACTCTGTGGTATAAGAATTAAATTTCGGGTTTTCGAAAAACTAAGACGGTGAAAGATTTTCTTTCTCAAATAGCTTTAAAATGAGCCCCCACAAGTGGTAGACCAGAAAAAAAAATTATAGAAATTTGAGGGTTCGAATATCTGTCCCAAAGGCGCGTTCTACCTTTATGAGTTTTACAAAAAGGGGAAGTAGAAGTGAACTACATTTGATGACTGTACATGAAATGTCGCTTTTGGAAAGCAAGTTAATCTCACTTGCCACTACGTCTCCACGTGCTGCATGGTACAACTTTTACAATCTGACATTTTTACTTTGTTTTGTTGATGTTCATGCAGGCAGGGAAAGATTTCTGGATTTCAGCAGAAAAAATAACAACATTTCAAAGAATATGTTTGTAAATGTTGCTATTGTTAAACCTACTATGTATCTATAAAATAAATTGCATTGTTTATTTATTGTACCCATTTGCCTCATTTGTTCGCTATAATTTCTCCGAATATGCCATCTTGGATTATTGCCAAGCTGGAGTAAAGGCTGCGAGTTAAAAGGTAATTAGGGGAATCCCCAGGTATGCCACCTATAACATAAAATAGATTGCACCAGTTCAGAAGGCGGAAAAACAGTGCACAATGCAAAGAAGCACTTTTCGGTAAAATATATACTTACCAACTTCAGCGTTTCCTGATCTGCCGAGCAGCAACTCAACAAATTCCAACTCGTTGTCACCTCGTCAATGTCTTTACCGGCAAGATGGCCCTGGTCTCTTTCAGTGTTGCAAATGCAATTTTCCCTCGTCGGTGGCGCAGTCTCGTCAACCTTACTGAGCGCCGTTTTCAATTGCTCACAAGCAGATTTCGATTTGCTAATTTCACCTTGAAAGTAAACGCTTACGATAGCGATAATTAGAGCGTAGACAATAAGGAAAAGAACTTGAAGAAGAACCAGAATCAACGCTCCGGATGAGAATCTAGTTGCCCTCTTTTCGTTGTGCATATTTGTGGTCGATAAACAATATTATCAAACCCCAGATACCTCTCATCGGTGGAAATGAAAGCCGACTGAACGCATTCAGGTCTGCAACCAATCTCCGTTGATCGTCTTAGGAGTGCTCTTCAACCGTCTCTGTTTCACAGAGAGCGAAGTTGTGAAACGTTGGACGGTATGTGTATTGACTGAGGGTATGAGACGGTGCGCCTTCTTTATAGCCTCGGAACACCACATTTTGATAAACAGCCAAGGTTCAATTTGGCTACCAGCTCAAGCACTTCTTATTGGCGTATTACCATAATGATAAAGTGGCTCACAAGGCGCATGCGCTATGATAGAATGGTTTCCCCGCGTAGTTCAGAGAATCTGTAAATGCATGTATGCAAATAACTTCGAAAGGGGAGGGAATCGCACTGCTTACGAACTCTTCGAGGAAAAGAGGAGAGCGGAAAAATAAGGATTTTCTGTCGGTGACAGTGTCAATAAGACTTACATATTCAAACCTTAGACCCGTTCATCAAACATCAGTGGAATTGCCCTTGAAAGCACATTACTCATAAACACGTCCTGACAAATCACACCGACCCCTTTTTCATTTTATATCCAATAAAAATAGTTTTCGCTTACCAGGTCCAAATAACAAGGAAATAAACTGAAATGTAAGTTTAACACGGTAACAGTAATTCGGCCCCCACAGAATAAAACAACCTTGGATGCACGACGCACAAAGCACACTGAAAGCACGAAACAGAACGGTGAAATTCCATAAGAATATCTTGACCACTGGTTCAAGCCTAACAGTCAAGGTTTCAGGTGATTCTAACAGAATCACTCAGAGTCTCTCTCAGCCATGATTATCTTTGTCATGACAATATTATTAGACATGAGAGAGTTTTCAGAGTTTCTTTTCTAAACATTCGACTGGAGTTCAGCTTCTATAGAAATTGCAAATTATCGACACCTTTTCGATATTTTCAAGTACTACAGCCTCCCTGGAGTCAAGAAATAAACCCCTAAAGCAAGCGTAAGTGAATTTTTATTTACGCGTCGCTATAATATAGTTTGGCGAACAAATCTTGTTCCTGATTCAAATTTGTTTCATCAGTTTACTGGTGAAGATGATGAATTTGCACACGAGACAACAGTGTCCATGCAAGTGATAGACAGTTCGACCCATGAATGTAGTCAAAAATAAACTGAATATGCCAATAACATTGTCTTAAGTAGATAACACAACAACTCACGTAAGGTAAACTGCAGTAAATTTAAGGGTATCAAGGAAAGATATATCAGCGTTTGCTTGTTTTCACCCTTCCCCCATCTCCATCAAATCCACTTAAGACTCTGTGATAAATGACTGCCACTAATTTATTATACACGCTCGTCTGTTGAATCGTAATACCTTTAATTACCAAAGGAACTCTAATTAAAGTTTAAAGCTGCTCGAATACGAGGTCTAAACTCTGATTCTGACACTGGCATTATGAAATTCTCATAGGGGTGACCTATTGCTAGTAATAAAATGAAAGATTAAGTTCAAAGCACAAATACTAAGAAATAAGACATCAAGTTTTGGCTACAGTGTCAAGAAAAGTCAGACCCGGAAACAAAACGAAAACTCGCGGCATTGTTGTTCTAGTTTTATAGCCTGAATGATTGATACAGGGGCTCTGCTCTTAAGTTTGTCACAGTGCCGAAGTGTTTAGGCTCGCAAATAAAGTACTCACGACATCGCTGGAGAGCACTTAACTTTGACTATCTTATGATGATCCAAATGATTGATATAGGAGTTCGACCGGCCAGGTTTACCATCAGTTTTCATGACATCATTATGGCTATGTACTTCGTTTGTGCAACATAAGGAAATGCAGCTTTCCAGTTAATCACTCATCAACTTTGGTTTTTGATATTTGAATGCGATTGCCTAGTAACGTACTTTTAGTTCCTTCTGTATTTACCGATGGTGATAGTGTAACTGTCATCAGATAAAAAGTTTTTTTCTTAAAAACTCATTATTTCTCCAGATGTGTTCTTGTAACTATGCGCATTAGGATTTATTTCTCTCTTATCACTTGTCAAAGTTGTTTGATAACGACAGTGGTGCAGGTATAGGGAAATAAGTCCGAACGACTATAAAGCCGAATGAATTATGGGCTTTTTCTAATCTTAACACAGTTACAAAAGTCATGCGGGGATATTTTTTCATTTTCCTTCCATGTTTGTTTGTTTGTTTGTTTGTTTGTTCGTTTGTTGTTTGGCTGTTTCTAACCATCGATATCAGAACAACAATACACCAACTCGGTAGTTTGACACGCAGCGTATGACGACGACGATGAGTTCACCGTACAGCACTATACCCTGTGTTCACAGGGACCTACTTAGCATACTCTGCCGCCTCAGAGTGCACAGTCGCTTTAGGAAATATGAACTAAAGAGGGTTATGTCGCTGGTCTAGATCAAGCCGTGCGAGAATGATAAATAAACTGCATTAAAACCCAATAATTCAGATAAATTCACATTAATGAGTTGCCTGTATTATAGTATAATACACATTAATTCACACGAATTCACATGAATACAGGCTTGCTGAATACAAAAAATGAATTCTTGACTGTATTCACCTGTATATGCACTCTTCAGCTAAAATACAGGCAATAATCCATGTTAATACAGTAAGTATTATAGGGTTTTTATTTTCGCAATTGTATCAGCTTTTCAGTCAGATACAGAATGAGAAATTCCCATGAAGGCATTTTTCAGCCTTCAAACTTCATCCTCATGTAAAGGACGTTGCTGAACATGTTTACATCGTGGATTTAGCAGATAGGTTAGGTTTCTGTTTAAACCGGGGTCTAATGTGCAGAGTCGTGCAGGTCACATGATAACCTTCGCCCTACGACATCATCAGTGTTTGCTAAACCCACGTTGTAAACTAGCATTATGTCGCCTACACACAACTGGAGATTAAAATAGCAGCTGTGGTAGCAAAATGCCGATACTATATTATCATAGTGCCATAGATCTTTAAGCCAAAATAAACTGTGAAGAACGGTTTAAAACTTCGTTGTAGGAAGTGAGAAATATCATCATATCACTTCAGTTCCCAGAGTTGTTGTTTCTATTGCGTGCTATATATCTCAATCGGCAATCTACGAAATACATGACATCATTTTGGTTGCTATGGGTTTTATCGTACATAGCGAAAATGGGGACATTCGGGGGACGGTCAATAAGGAAACACACAAGATTATGCAGTCTTGTTTGTTTTTCAAAATTTGATGTATTGATTTCACCAGCTCTTCTTATTCTGACCCGTTACGATTTGACGTACTGCACAGAACATTGTTTTTCTAATCGGCCAAAATCAAAGAAAAATCTCTTTCCTGTAACATGGTTCAACGAAATTGAGGAGATCGGTCTAAAATTTCACGGCCTTTTCTTTCATTTTGTTTGCTAATTGTTACTTTAAGAGAACAGAAAAATGACAAATTCAAGTGTTGTGTTTGAAAATGTAGAAATAAAAAGTAAGTTAATACGGCTAGTTTTCAATCGGGTTCGAACCCACAACATACAGCATCAGTATCGAGGTGTGAAAAAGGTAAGCAAGATAACACGAAATACACGTATATTATTTCGTCTTATACAAAGTGCATCTTATGAGTCTAGAAGCTTATACTTAGCTTTATGTTATTTTCTGATTTGAAAGTTAAAAATTTCAAATATTAAATGTCGACAACACACAACGTGCACACGGGTAAAATCACAGATATGATTTTGTTGTAAAGCTACTCTGTTCCATTGTTCGATATCACTGTCATAAAAAATGTTCAACTCTGTCGGTCATAAAACTTAAAGTTTGTACTCTAAATCGACGAGCAGATTAGAGTAAGCCATACAGGTGTTTGAACTTGAAATGCAAGATGGAATTTTCTTTGAGTGAAATTTGTTTCTCATACAAGTCGGAGGGACACAGGTATTGTTCTCCGATTATTTTGTCGCTTTAATTTCCTTTCTTGCTAATTTGTGTTTCTTTTCTTTACATTTAAAATACCATACCAGCAGTCATTTGAAAATCTGCAAATATTTTCGATGAATGATCAATACAACGTCGTCATTAGACTCTCTTTTACATTGCATTGATTCGATTCATTCAGGACAAAAAACACGAAATCACATCGCATGCTGGTCTTAGCTGCAAATCGATATCAGTGTTTCCATCCTGACATAACTTATCATCCAATGTAGGACTTAACCATAAATACTCATTTTCGGAGCAACCATTAAATTGTGACTCTGGTAAAAAGCTACCACCTTCTAAATACAAGTACTTATAAGGTTTAATAACTTTCAGTTCCATGAAAGATGGTTATACATTGATTCTTCCAGTGGGGCCAAGTCTGTTTTCCGATTCATATTGTAAGCTGATGTTGCCGATTTGTGGGCAGACTTCAACATGTGTCTACTTGTACAATCATTTGTATACAATATGTTAATAGGAGGGGAGAGAGAACATAATCTTGAGACGAACCTGTAGAAGTAGAACAGATTGTTATCAAGCAGCTGTTGACCCTCAAACACTGATCTATTTGTTCAAAAATCTAAAATCAGATTGAAACATGACATACTTTTGTCGATCAGCAGGTGCACTCTGTTGAATGTTATTAAATTCCATCAAATAAAATACACGCATTTTTTTCGCTTTAAATATATTTGTAAATAAAATTCAAAAGGTAAGATAAGAGTCCACTGCGGTGCCTATGTAAATAAACTATACAACGTCACGTTTTCTCCAGGATTTAAACGATCATTTCAAACCTTTTTATCGCCAGAGAAGTGAGGGAAACTTGCCTAAAATCATCTTGTACTTTCGGGGCATTTTTCCTTTGCAAGCTGAATAACAAGTTTTCAGAGCTTCGGAAGTTTTAGAGGTCCGCCAAGGGACAGTTGGAAAATGTAATGGAATACATCGCACAGATCCCTCACACAAAATTTAACACAAAACCAAAGATACTATCGGGGCCTGGGCGGTTTCTCTTGTCGGCAAATGCTCTCGATTGTGGCTCTTACTCACGGATGTGTGTGTTTACCTGTATCTTATGCCTACGGATTAAGTGATATATTGTCAAGATGTGCGGTAAATCCTTTGAGCACTGTAGGTGTTATAAAGGCCAAATAACAAAATACGTGTTTCCGGCTACCCGAAATAGGACCTAATAAAACCCACCGACTTAGACATTTTTTTTCGGATTTTCAAAAGAAATGGAGTAAGTTCTCTAAATGTTACTGTATTTTATGGGTCTCAGCTAACAAAAAGAAAGATTAAATAAACAATTCCTCCAACCTACCTGTACCCTTATTTTCGCATGGTACTGGAAATACCCAATTTGTTTTACTTGGCGTAAGGAAGAATTAGTAGACATGTACCATGATACTACCAAAGAGGGGTTATAATTTTCCAGGTGTGCAAACAGACAGCGGACACACACGCCATTGATGTTAATGTTTTTCATTGGAAAGACCGCGAGACAAAAGCAGTTAACATCTTCAAATAATCATTTTGCCAGGCCAGGTGTATATTGGCATGTTAACAATCCTTTCATTTGCTAATAATATCATTTATTACATGCCTCGATGTGAGTACAAATCAGTGAATTGATTTGAATAGGAACATCCGGGGAGTTAGCGCGTCTGTGAACGATGTACTGATCAGTGTCCTTGGTTACCCGGGCCAGTGAAGCCCTTCGACGCTTTCGACGTCAAAGTAGACGCTTACCGCTAGATGTAAAATATCCATGCGCACACTGAATCATGACTTTCGATACAATCTGTTTAATACTGGTCGATAATGGTAACATTGTTTGAAAATTCCCTGCGTGATTAAATATCATATAGCATTAACTGTGATGAGGCATGTAATAAAAATATTATTGCCTGAATACATGGGTTTATGCGCCCTCGCAGCAGGAGACAATTTGCCCTCCTTGCGTCGTGCAAATTGTCACCTGCTCTCGGGCACATAAACCCATGTATTCAGTCAGGCAATAATATGTAAGATCCATAGTTGAACTGAATGCGACTGTTGTTTCTTGAATTACATCATGGTCATCGATTGATATACAGGCATCAATACATGAGATCTGTTGATCTGTCGAGAATAACATAGTGTTAATGTGTCAATGATCAATTCATGACACCATTGGTGTTTTAGTACACAAATATTGATCGATTTCCATATTTATGAGAAATAATGCATGATGTCATTGGAAAGGACGAATTAATATCGTAAGACACCCACAGTGTATAAACCTCAGTCCTTCCAACTACCCCGAAGCTTGTTTACTCTTTGCGAAACTTTCTGTCTATCGAATTTTAAAGCGTTGAAACAGCAGTGGCAGTGCCAATGGTGTTCGCTGAAATTGACGCTAATGACAATGCCACTGAGCATCGACATTTTAAAACATTTAAATAACGTCATAAAACATTGCAATACTATCGTGAAAGTGTCTCTTGTTAGAGTTATGGATTCTTCGAGAGCCTTTTACTTGAAACGAAGCGTGATAGGTATAGATATTTTCAAAATACATGAAGAAATTAAAGAGTTGTTTTTGTAACAATTTTGTAATAAATATGAATAAGGCTGCAGCAACGTAATCATGCAAAAAGTCGAAAAGCGAAATTATGATATCTTTGTTTAACTTTACGTCCTTCATTGCAGATCTTGTTTTTTCTCCCCTTCTTTCGTTTCTGTGCACTATTTGCACAAGTATACTTCCATTATACTGCAGCGAAGGCAGTGAAGATTCCGTGACTCACTTGGGACCCATTTTGGTTGGTTGATTCATGGGATCTAGTCTTAAATTTTTGTGTGAGACCTTCTTTATATGATGAAATGTATGTGTTGTTTAAGTTTCTGTAATTGCTAAAAATATCAGCGATTAATAACGTAAAATGCGCCACAATTATACTTTTCATGGACTAGCGTTTTCTACCTGTCGGTAGAAACCATTTGAAACAAATTATATTTGAAATAAAGCACAGTGTATGGTTTATCCAGCATCGGAAAGATCGTTTTTTCTTGTGATGCGACTGAGGTTACTCCAAGCATCGTCGCCATGTCACCGTGAAATAGCTTGATCTTGAAGAGAGATGAATGACCAACTACAACATAAAACGAGATATACAACAGAGGAGGAGAAAGACGCCAAAAAATGAAGTATGTTGACAAATTGCAAAGAGTAAAACAGAGAAGAGATGATGATGATGATGATGATGATGATGATGATGATGATGATGATGCGACCGTGACGATAATGACGATGGTAGTCTCCGAGACTGTAGATGAAAAGAAAGTGGAATAGGTGATAGTTTATTCTATCTTCAAAATATGCCAAGGAATCAAAACGCTGTACTTGTAACAGGTTTGAACAAGTGCATGTATGAATATAGTATCATTATATGATTTAAGACGACCAAGAGCGAAAATTTAAGCGTGACGTTTCTTGAGTGATTCTTCCTTCATGTTTCATTTCCAATCATTTTTAGAATTGTCACCGACAAATGAAGCTAAGGATGTGTAAGCATAAAGATAACCACAAATTGTTTATTTCTATCAACGCTATGACATCTATGGAAAGCCTTGTCTGTGAAATATGCTTATCTTGTTGAATGTATGGAGTTGTCGTTCCTAATTTCAACTTTATTGATATTACCATACACCTGCGTCTGTGACCTATGGAGTTTCGTCGTACAGTAAGAGTCTGAGGACGCGGTGTAAAATATCTTCGGTGTCGTTGGACACTGTTTGACCTTTAACCTCATAAAACCTTCACGTAAAGACAGGTGAAAACAAGAGAATATTTCATATTTTTACAGAAAGTATACACCTAAATATTTAGTTCAGTACGTCACGCAGTGAACAGTGGTTAGTCCAAATCATGTGAATTTGGGTGAAATTGTGCAGGTGAGCTACAATTTCTACCACGTGCATTGCGTTGCGCTGCGTTCCGAGTCTGCTCTCTATCGCTCGACGCAGCCCTAGATGGAAATCCTCAAAACGCTATAATGTCGACATTTCCCCGTAAAATTCAACTAAAAATGTGCATAATACTAATGTCATTCAAGAAATACTTGGTTTTTTTGCCATCGTGCATTGTACGCTTCGATATTGTCCTCGAAACTACACGTCTCGGACAATACCACTAATGCAACTCGGACATAAACCAGATATGAACTGAATATGCTCACGTGTTTTACAACAGGTTCATTAATAGTAGTACCCTTCACAGAACAATAAGATATATGTTATCACTATATGTAACAGGTTTTTTCAACTTCGCACAGTACTCTCAGAGTTTAATCACTAATTACAAAACTTTATTTAATATGCAAATGAGCTGTTAATTAACTTGACACTGCTCAATGCTTCATGGGACAACTAGATATCCATCAGATCAACATTTGTAGCACGTTTTATTTAATTTAGTGCTGTAATTTTAGAGTAATGTCACTAATTACAAAGTTCGTTAAATATGCAAATAAACCCTAAATTAACTTGACACTGTTCAATGATTCATAGCACAATTAAATATTTATCAAATCAATTTCTGTAGCATGTTTCTCAAAATTTGGTGCCATAATTTCAGAGTTATATACCTAATTACAAAGTTTATTAAATATGCAAATGAACCCTTAATTAACTTTACACTACTTAATGCTTTACAACACAGTTAGATATCTGTCCGATCAGTATATGCAGCAGTTTTCATGACGTTTGATGCTGTTATTTCGGAGTTATATGACTAATTATAAAACTTCATGAAATATGCAAATGAGCTAATTATTAAATTGACACTGCTCAATGCTTCTCAGTACAATTGGATATTTATCAGATCAACATCTGTAGCAAGGTTCATCAAATTTAACGCTGTAATTTTGGAGTAATATCACTGATTACAAAGTTCATTAAATATGCAAATGAACCCTTAATTAATTAAATGCTTTACACTACAGTTAGATATCAGTCAGATCAGTATCTGCAGCAGATTTCATCACATTTGGTGAAGTTATATCGGAGTTATATGACTAATTACAAAACTTCATAAAATCTGCAAATGAGCTTTTTTTAACTTAACACGGCCAAATGCTTCTAAGTATAATTAGACATATATCAGACCAATATTTGTTGCAAGTACCATCAAGTTTCGTGCAGGAATTTTAGAGTTATCTCACTAATAACAAAAGTTCATTAAATATGCAAATGAGAAGATAATTGACATGACACTCACAGTATCATCATAATGTTCTGAGACTGTCATATGTGAAAAGTTTCATGAAATTTGGTGCAGTATTTCTTGATATATGTCTACACTGTCATTACCGTCTCCATAGGGAAACCATTGTACGGAAAAAAAGAATATTGCATAACTTCATTAATATGCAAACCACACTAAGCAAAATCTAATCAGTTCTTGCAAGTAGCATATGGTACCTGTGTACCAAATCTGACTTGAATCCGTTAAGGCGTTTTTGAGTTATCGTGTAAACAGACAGACAGACAGACAGACAGACAGACACACACACTAACATACACACACACACACACACACACACACGGACAGACAGACAGACATCGCTATGACATTAGTCCACATGTTTACACACGTGAGCTAAAAACGGTATTTTGTGAATAACCCTTCAATATCAACCTCTCATGTGCATTGTCCCGAATTAACGAATAAATGAGTCAAAATGTGTCGATAACACATTTGTATACCACCGCAAGCTACATAGCGACGCTAGGGATCATCACCGAAGTAAAGTACAACACGGAAGGATGGAAAGGTAAATTGTACGTCAGAAGATATCCCCTCCCACTTTTACCCCATCGTCACGACGTTGTGAAAAAATCACTTCCCAAATTTGTACACAATCGAATTGAAACTTGTCGAAAGCCAGTGGCTCTTTCGAAACAGAAGCGAAAAAGGGGTGTAACAACCATTTGGTTCCGACAAAAACGTCATCGAATTGAGGTGCAAAAAGTATTACCTATTACTCACAACGAAACCTCAAGTAGGCCCTGCCTAACTAGATGCGATATCAGGATTGGTAAATAAAGACTATATTTACAGCAATCATCCGTAAAATTTATTATGAAATGAGACAAAGCTTTATCCACACGAAGTTAAGCAAATACGATGTACCCATGCAGGAAATGGTATAAATATAATAAAACGCCACCGTTATCATTTTCATGATTATTTTATTGCGACCTAAATGCTTTCAACGGTGATCGCCAGGTCAGTGTGTAAATCAGCTGATATGACGTCATCGCGTTCAAGTGACGAAGAGGAACTATGGTTGCAACTTTTAGTGTTTACCAAACCTCATTGCAATGACATGTTAGCCGTATTTAGTCAACATAATTAAGTTTATACGTCCGAACGCTACAATTATGTTTATGTCTATTCACGTGCTATGCACACTAGGAATGCACTTGTTGTATGCGTGTTGTTATTTGGCAATATTTACGCATCTATGCAGCTACACTATGTTACATGTGTAGGAAATGTGTCCCAAACAACGTAAAGTTGTTTTATCTTATTCGATCAATTTAAGTACACCGTTGTAGACATCAAAGGGATAAATCGTACAGGATATCCGTTACTAGCCAGGATCTCGCCGCGTGTGAGTGACCCTTGACCGATGAAAAGATATTAGCCAAATGACATTATCGCGCCTCAGAAGCAAGCAACCAGAGATCAAAATAGCAACAATGATTAGAAAACTAAACACCGCCATTATGACGTCAGAGGTACTGTAATATATCTTTCTTAAGATAGAGTATTGAAATTTGTTTTTAATACCCTTACAGTAATAAAAAACATAATTTTATTCTTTCATCCTGCCTGTACAGCTCTACTTTTTAATTTATGTCGTATGTTTGGCGGTATCACGAATGCATTCTTACATTGAACTTGGTATTCATAGATTTGTTTGGCTTTTTACTGTTAAAGACTGCTCAGGAATATCGACTGTTTATGTTTACAAAAATTATCCAATCCAGTTTGTGTGCCGTATTTGACTACAGGAAACAAATACATATTGATTAATTTATTTGTCACTTTTGTAAATGCCAAAAAAAAAAGTTTAGGGTCATAATACACAATGTCATAACCAAGGTTACCAGAAACAAATTTATTTTTGTCGTCGCCTCAGTTCATTCTTTAAGTCTGTATTTTTAATGTGCAATCTCATAGTTGTGCAAAGTTGTGAGACCTAAAACAAGTGTTCGCCAAGGAATGCTCTCTATTTTGACGCTGACTCACACATTTCTGCTTTCAATTGACCATTAAAAGCTGACCTAGGAATAAAAATATTTCCGTAAAGTCATAATCCTAAAATAATGAGGGCTACTACCCTGCAAAGTATAGCTGATTATTAGTATCACGGCACCGACGGAAATCGATAACTGGCTACCAGGTGTCTAAACAGACACCGGACACGTACACGATTAGCGCTAATACATTTTATTAGAAAGACCATTAGCTGGGAATTAGTATCATCTTTGAACAATCGTTTCCCAAACATTAGGTATTTAAATTCTGAAAAAAAATTCTTCGTTACACGGAATGTTCACTTGGCAATGACGAAATTAAATGTAAAGAGTGTTGTTCGAAATTAAATCGCCGACTTTGAGGATATCAAGCTTTTGTCCTGCAAAACAACATTACGAATACCGATTTTGCAGTTTGCATATTAAAAAAATCACGAACAATTTAAATTTTAATAAACAAAATAACTTTTTTCCCCATATTTATTATAACTTACTTTTTACCCCGCTAGAGTTGGTACATGACAAACTCTGAAGCTGATTTGTCGTTGGGAGTCGTGCTGTCTATAGAATTTTAATGCATCTAACAAAATTCTTAATTTCATTTTAGTGGTTAAGGAATTCTTAAAGACGCATTACAGTTGACGAGTATGGTGAAATCATTGACTTCTACGACGGAACTATCTGTAGCTATGGACGTGATGCACATTGTGTTGCTTTCGTGACCGACTCTAGAATTATTCTTAAATCTATGGTAATGCGGAAATAATTTTGCCGATCAATGTTGTCAAATTATAAATAGGTTATTCTTAAGTTTGCTGTGTTGATCGTCTTGTCGCAAATTGTGTATATTTAGTACACTACATCTAAAGTCTCTCTCGTCGTATTTGTTCTGCTTTCTTACCACTCAGTCCCGCCAAATCCGTCCATCGCCACCGTGACTCTCTCTCCGCTAAGATGCTGCTTATGGTGGCGATGACGTCGATGATATATGACGACCATAATGACGACGACGACGACGACGACGACGATGACGACGACGACAATGATAATGATGATGATGATGATGATGATGATGATGATGATGATGATGCAGAGATGGTAGTGGAAGATATTGGTGTCTCTTGTGTTCACACTGCCGAATACTGAATCACTCAAAAAGCTTCGATACTCGTCCAAATATTTTCTTCATATCTTCCATCTATGATGGAGAATTAAATTATTGTAGTTTTCAAATGTTTTCAACCTATATAAATGTACTATCAACAGCATGAGAAACGTTAAAAGCGCGACATTTTTCCTGTGATGTCGTCTTTTTAAGTCATGGAAACTCTATAATCGTGCTTCAGTTTTACATTCTTGATGACATATCTTGTTTACTTTCCAATTATTTCTAACAATGTTATCGATTAATGATGTCTAATAGCACGGTGTCGGAATCATAATCTCCCTGAACAAACTGTTTCTGTAATGGTGCCTATGAGGTGAAGTATATACCATTGGCCTATCAGTTGCCAAGTGCGGTCTCGTAAGATTAAAATGTTAGAACTAAAACGGTCGGTTGCAAACAATGCGAAACAAGCTATTGTGCAATAAAATTAAAGTTTTGTATGACTTAACTGGCTGTAGATCTTTGAATCATACGATGCGAGGCATTGTTCCATGTAACACTCACGACAGTCGATTCTGGCAGAAAGACGAAATGTCAAAACCACACACAACCAATTAGTAAACCAACAAACAGAGAAAGAGGGGAGAAGAAAAGAACATGCCCAAAAGAGAAATAGATTAACAGTTAAGGGCAAAAGGGAAGAAGAGATGAAGGCGATGGCGACGATGATGAATGCGGTTGCTGGGCGGTCTCGACGGTAGTGGAAAATATCGGTACTGATGATATCATAGCTACATTGCTCTGAATCTTAAGAACGTATCCTGGTAAAGTTAAGGTATTCCCCGAGACACTGCAGACCAAAATGACGCTAGATAGGTATAAGTAGGAATACTTAATCGGTAGCATAAAAAACGATGAAGAGCAAACCTTTAATCATGATGTAATCTTGAGTTTTACTTACTTCATGACATATCCTGTTTCATTTCAAATCATTTACAGAATTTTCACCCATGAACAAAATAGGCTTTGAAAGAATTTTACTTGCCACGAATTAGCTATTCTATCAAATGATACTAATGATATATTGTTTTCCCTCTGTCGATATAACGTGGGACGTGAATATTCAAATTTATACTGGTCAGTTGTCGTTGTGTGAAGTCAGTCAGAGTACCGCAGACGCAGTCGCCATATCACATAGTCTCGGTTACCCAGACTGCTCTGGGGCTCTCTTCCGGCGAAGGGGTGGCCTGAAGAGGGCCCCGCAGAGCAGTCTGGGTAACAGAAACTACATATCAACACACTGAAAACAAAGCTAATTTGTAGCGGGATTAAGGACCAACTGACCAACAAATGGAAACAGACAAGAGAAGAGAAGGGAAAAGCTGCAAAAGGAGAAGCGGATGGACAGAAAAGAGACAAAATAGGGAAGACGAGACACCAGCGACGACAATGATAATGCCACGGCGCTTGCAGGGGCGATGGTAACGGAAGATACTTGAACTGATGATGTTTTTGTTAAAGAGTTGTACTAAATCTTCGTGAACGTTATGAGTACCAGAATGAAAATGTGTTAAGTATATCTACAAGAATCTGAACCCTAAAACCATGTTTGAAGGGCACGCGTATCTTATAAGCATGATATGAATTATTTGCAACAATGTTTTCTCTCATTCCTAGCTACTGGGAGTGTGGGATCGACGATGTGAAAAAAAATCGATCCCACACTCAGAAATCGTCTCAATTCTGCAGTTACACGAGCTCTGATTGGATGATATTGACATCCTTTCGTTCCACACGCAAAATATTATCCAATGGCACGATGAGTAGCAAACGGACTCGTGTGAGACACAATATCCCCAACTCGTGTGAGAAATCTGATCCCAGGTCCCTGGGGGTGTGAGATCCTATTGTCACTAATACTGATATAGAATCAGTATCATGGAAAAACATTGGAAAGCGAAACTTTTCAATGTAATTCTTTAGTTATACTCACTTCCT
The DNA here is from genome assembly GCA_001465055.1 of Ptychodera flava. Classification (NCBI taxonomy): domain Eukaryota; kingdom Metazoa; phylum Hemichordata; class Enteropneusta; family Ptychoderidae; genus Ptychodera; species Ptychodera flava. Next base: position 86,755 of record LD344283.1, on the reverse strand, counting down.
TCATGAAACGACTTGTTTCATTTCTCATCATTGTTCCTTCACAAACTGTCATCGATTACTGGTGTACAATGTGTCGAAATAACAATTTTCACCACTTGATGCCTGTAACAATTAAAGATACTATTGTCCTCGAGATCTCGCGAGATTGCAATATCAAACTGCAAGGCTGGTTCCCTTGAATATCTTAACCATGCAGGTTATCGTATGTAAGACCGTGGGGTATCAATACACTCCAGTCTCCATGTGTGTCGATCTTACCGGGGAGTAGTCTCCATGGGCCAATATCAAGCGACATACTTGTGAAGTGAGCTCCCTCTTCACTTCGTTTATGTAGATCGCGCCTCGGGGACATATATTCGGACTTTCAAACCTGTACGACTCTCTTCTGATATACCACTTGTGGGGGTTCATTTTAAAGCTCTTTGTGTAAGAAAACTTTTCATTGGCCTAGTTTTTCGAATATCTAAAATGTATTTTTTTCTCCATAGAGTTAACACAGGGATGGCGACCATGTTGAATTTTAAATATCGGCAAATCTTGGGTTGTATGTTTCTATTGTACCAAAATTTGCACAGTGACCCCCTAAATTTTATTCGTGATTAACTAAGAGAATGGCTGAAAGTTTTATTAAGGAAAGTTTGAGCAAAGTTTATTATAAGTCTTTCACTTTCGAGGTACGTGCATACTACGTCATTGCAGGTAAAGCAAGAAAAGAATGTACAAAACAAATGAGTTCTAACAACTTTATTGGAGATTTTCGAATTCCTGTGCTAAAAGCCGTGTAGTTAGAGATACAGGCAAAATCGGTAGTCCCTTTGACAAAGGTTGTAAGTCTAAAATCAGTTGATATGATACTTGAGTAAAGTAATTGAAATGATACTACAAAACGCTGTCTCTCTCCTTTCAAAAGGACGTTTGATCACTGACAAGATACATT
>LD344283.1:38730-58751 GCA_001465055.1 Ptychodera flava | reverse complement strand
TTATGAAAATATCCCATAACGGTCAGATGTTTTCCCTTCACTAAAAAGTATATTTTCTCGCTATTTCAGCAATCAAGACCAGGTAAGCAGTTTCACCCTTAAAAATAGCGTTGACGCGTGACCATTTAATTCCGTTTTTCGATTCTTGTTATTGCATTGAATACGTGACGCCCGACATTTGACTTTTCCCCCTCAATAGTTGGCGTATATAAGTCAACAATCATTGATTTATGCGGAACACACGGATGTAAAATCAATAGCAACGCTGTATAATGGTCATATCTACTGATGTATATTATCGATTAATCATCGTGGGGGGAGAGAGAGAGAGAGAGAGACCGACCGACAGACAGACCGACAGACAGACAGACAGACAGGCAGAGATGCTAATGACAGAGAAAGACAGAGAAACAAAGACAGAAAGACAGGAACAGAAAGACAGAAAGACAATCAGCTAGCCAGCAAGATAGACGGGGAAATACAAACTGACAGATATTGAAAAGACCGATAAAAAGAAACAGAAAGAATTTCATCCGCCTAAACTGTGATTTTCCACAAACTAATGACATCCCATGGTTTCTTGTTTGATAAAAAAATGTAGTTGGATGTAAAGTCGCATGGCAAAAACGTGTACGGTTAAGCACTTTAGAAGTTCTGACAATAATGCTGCGCCATCGGATCATTTTTATCACCTGTAAGTCTTTGTAATCTCTGTTTGGTTTGTTGTCCTATTTCATCCACTTAGAAATCCAATAGCCAACTCTCGGCGAGATTGAGCGGCAAATTCAGCGACTTTTAAACAATAACAGAACTCGATAAAAGCCAAGTTTCGGTAATTTTATACAAATGTTCAGCCACCGCACGCTTCACTGGCTTTATAAAACCGCTGACTTTAATGGTAGAAAACGGAAATATTTAGGGAATAAAAAGAGAAGCCTGAAAATATGGACATTTTGTTTTTTCACGAAGTCCGGGCGTCCATGTTTAAAACTAAGTGTTCATAGGCTGTAATGTCATTAGTGAACGCAGTTTAATACAAGAAGTGGTTTATTTTATCATGAGTGGCAGTCACGGTCTTGTAGACTACAACTTGTCACAGTCCTGGTCACAAGATAAATTATGAGAAGGTGCGTGTATTCCTCTTATTTTCGTTTTCCTTTATCTAAGTATTAGTAACCAGTTTTCCCGACACATGCTTTCCATACCATTCGTCAGTTTTTTGCTCATATAGGGTAGTTTTCAGTTATCACTGACCGAACTACTCCCGCTTCCTGCTAAACCCAGCCAATGACATTGCACATGCGCCAAGGTCATAGCACTGAGGGGACCTAAAATAAAAGACGATGATGGATATTGAGTGAAACGAGATGTGGTATGCGGGAAGTAAAACTCGCGACAGATATCATAGGGAAATTTTTACCACGCAACATAGTTCCGAATAAACTTTTATTGTTGTTTCAAAGCTGTGACATGTATTACTCATTAATGCACTGTCTACGTAATACGGAAGATAGAGACGCTCAGTTGGCAACGGTGGTTGTAAATCTGTTAGCAAGCGTTTTAGTATTTCATGACTGAACATCGATGTTTTCAGCAGACATTTAGCCTAAAACGAGGCTTTACCTACAGCAACATCTTTCCTCGCCTCAGCGACATGACCTCAACAACAAAGCAAAGAAACATTACTTCTTGGAGACACAAGTGCTCCAGATATGTAATCATTTGTTGGCTAGGCAAACATTGCACTACTGCGTTTTGATTGCCTTGTCCTCAGAATCAATCGTTCTACTTTTTTTAATATTTCTGTTTTTGGCCTTAATAAGAAATGGCAGATGTCAACTTTCTACAAATTGACTATTGATTATTGCAATGGTTCTCTCGTAAATTTATGTAAAAAGGAAATAAACAATTATCGCCAAATTTGACACGTCTTCTTCTCAGCTGCAAAGTTCTCACGCTTTTGCGATAAGGAAGAGCAAAGGTCAAACTGAAACAAATCATGGGAATTGTCGATTACGTTACCCGTAAGTATCGGATGACGATTGTTGCATGTCAAGAAGACAACTTGTTTCGCAAGAAGTGAAGGTTAAGCTCTTGTCAGTCAAGGGGCAAAATGTGTATTGATTTCGAGTCAACAATTCTGAATAGATAAGAAAATAACCTGGAAAGTGTAAATATTAAGGAACCGTTGGTAGAGGTTTTAGTATTTGTGAAGTATTAAAGTGTATGTCCCATTGCTATTCTCCCTTGATTTATCGACTGAAAACTTTAATTTGCAGATGAAACTGTAAATGATTGCTCGTCTTCTCTTGATTATTTGATTGCAGTTACGTTGTACAATGCACCACTGGCAGTCCTGAGGGACATTGCATGAGGAAACTCACAGCATTGTAACAAGTAGTGTAACAGAGTGTTATTGAGCCACATTGTCGTGTGTTGCTGATATTGCAGACGACTACAATATCCCTTTGGTGTTTGTCAGAGAGATTTGTGTAAAAAACGGTCCCCTTGCAAACCTATAAAAAGTACGCGATCATTCTGTTGGAAAACAGTGATGCCCGCTCAATAACCTTTCGATTTGACATGTATGGTTCCGGGTTCGTATCGTCAAAGAGAATATGACGAATTCTCGCTACACGGGCACATAAAAGACAAATTTCGAGAAATTGTTACCAAAAGTGTTCAGTAATGTAAATGAATTAAGATTTGAGAAGAGAGAAAGAGAAAGATGCTCGCAGCTTTGGTCCCAATCATGATATGAACATGTTCGACTCTCGCCCACTATAGCTTTCCTCTCTGCGCATTCCCAACCAGGAAAACTGCCCGCTGGCACTCTCCCCTCCATAAAAAATACCCCACTACCCCTCCCAACCACAAGATTTTGCCCTCCCTCTCTCGGCGAAATAGAGTAGACGATTGGTCCGTTGGTCGGACTATTTCACAATTGTTATCTGAGAAACACAACAAAATTCCCCCGTCCGTCTCTTTCTGGCACGATCGAGGGCGTGAACAAATATTGCCTGTCTGATAAAGTGCCTTCGATATTTATGTACGCAGATAGTATTCTGGGCTACCCCGTCACTACCAATAGCTTAAAAGTTATTTCCTGTCAAAGGCTGTGTTAAGAGAATTACTACTTTCATAATTTCCTCTTTTTAACCAAGTAACTTTGGGATGTTTTGGAACATTGGGTTCTCTCTACCGCTGATTGTTCACTTTCTCACTCCAAACGTTCCGTCGTGCCCTTCCGTCAATAGCCCTTTGCAAATTGTTTATTCAGTTTTAGTACACTACATGCAAATGACTGTTGCAGAAACTCTCCAGGGTCAGAAAGGGAGTAACACATGCGAGCCGCCCATGAAAACAAATAACCTGTCGCACGATTCGATAGACCTATGTTGACAGCAACACCCTTGCAAAACTAAAGTGTCACGAATAATGTACAATCAGCCGAATTTGAGGAATCATGCTAAGGCTTTTTACTTCGCTACGGCAGATAATATGCAAACTTAACACTTTATGTTATGCTTTTAGGCAATTTTTACTCGAAGACAAACACATGCTCTTTGCATGTATTTCCAGTGCGACGCGACGTCGTCAGATATTTTTCCATTTTGAACAAAGGAGTCTCAGATGATATGAGCTTTCTTGATTGCTTGGAAGCACATTTTCAGCTTTTTATCTGTAATTCATGCAATATATCGTGAATAGATGACAATTTTAAGAGATTTAAGAAACCGAAATTAATGACTTATTCCGTAACCTCGTGCTCAACTCAACTTGATATGTCAATTCGTTGAGTCAACGTTTTGAGGCAACGGTTGAGGAAAGGGATTTTATCAGTAGTTGTATCTACAGGGCTACTACTTGTCTGCAATCATACTTCTATAACGCTTAACAAACCATTCGTGTAATGTCGTGTTGATCACAGCTATGGACAGCAGACTCATAAGCTGGTTCAGCATTCTTTCCTTCTTTCGCTTAACTGAGAGTCGAAAGTCCCAAACGAGTGCGTACTTCTGAAAAACGGAAAACCCATCGAGAACGCCCCTGTACGGCACTTGCTCAAAATGTCATAAATCTATACTCCTCCGACTAGACTACTGACAACACCATTGCCACTTACGGCACAGTTTGCTCCATAGTGGCAGAACGACAAGGCGCAAGGAACTGTCATCAGTCCAATGATAAAAGAAGCCTATCACAATGTATACCCGTCGCTTATGTACACAGGTCTGCCTTTCACGTCACCAGTCAATAAAATGCCCTATTTTGCGAAAAGGAGGTCGACTTTTGACATATTTTAGTTGTTTCTTAAGGTAGACTTTGGCCATATCAGTTGTAAGACTAATTTGCATACAAAGAAACGATACGTCGTGAGTGATGGCAAAACTGCGCCCCCTGCAACTATTCTGGTGAGTTCAGCTATTCAGCTATATTTCCGGAAAATTATGAAGTAACATTTTAGTGATATGAAAGGAATGCGACAGGGAAAATTTTAAATAACGACCATAAAAAAACTCAGTATCGATACCAGTTTTCAAAGGAAGTACCCGAAAATCTAAAAAAAACCATCGCACTTGAGTAAACTGCAAACGCCTACCGTAAACAGAGTGATCGAGATTATTATAGATAGAATAAGTTGAAGACGACATAGAAATCTATAGTCAATTTGTGGATCTTCGACCAAAGTAGTTCTAACAAAGTAAATGTAGAATTGTGAGAATATCGTGAGTCACCCTGATTCAATCGAAAAGAGACAAGAAAGGCGTAGCAAAGGTTATGTTTGCGTCGCGGGAGAACTAGTACTTTTCATGTCATATCAGGGCATGGCAAAGTGTAGGCAGACCTTGTCTAAGATCATCAGGTCCCTCCTTTACCAAGGAGGGACCTTAAAAACGGTTACGTCGATGCATAAGATTCTGTTGGTTTGGATTTGTCGAGATGGAAACCAAAATCTTTCTGTTGGTTTAGATCTGTAGAGAGTATTTTAAACGGCATTACAGGTCGTTTGTTATGAGAGAGGACCGGCAGGGGACTGGAGAGATTGGGGAATCAGGAGGTGGAAGATAGTTGGGGAGGACGGTTTCAGCCAACCTTCACTTTGCCTTTCAAATTTTACATTTGTAACAGAGACGTATGTGGTTGCAAACGAAAGGGAAGAAAATCAACACGTAATAGTAGTCAAGAGCTACTTGAACACTGGATTCTGCGTAACTCAACCTGTTTTCATTCCAGGTACCCGGAGTGTCAGCGTGTTTTCATATCACTTCACAGTAATTATATCTATTTCGCATAGAAAGTAGAGTTTGCTTCTCGCTGTATTTGTTTGTTCGTGTCTACTTTTCTTAAATGTACTGACACAAAAAGTTCATTTTCCTTTCGCTCATGGAATGTAAAGAGCCCCATGACATTGTGTGCGAGACCACGGTCCTATTGTCCATTATTCTACTAAGTGGAGTGCATGTGATAATTCGTTTCTACAGTTAAATGTCAGTAAAACCAAAGAGATGTGTATCGATTTTAAAAGGGATCAATCTACATCTGATCAGCTACCAACGATAGAGGGCGCAAAAATTAAAATCGTCATACAATATTATACCTTGGTCATACTTTGGATGATTAATTAAAGTGGGAAGAACATACAGATGTAATGTGTGGTAAAGGGCAACTACGTGTATTTTTCCTAAGGAAACTGATCCAATCCAATGTACATTAATCTTTAGCGTCACTGTTTTAAAATCATCCATCGAAAGTATTTTAACTTGTTTTGCTGATCTGGTAACTTGAATGAGAAGCACAAAATAAGGGTATGTAAGATAGTCAATATTTGCAGAAAAAATGGAGAAAAACAGACCAGCTTTAAAGAATTGTTTGAGAACGTAAGGCTAAATTTATCTTGAATGCTCAATTTCAACACCCACTACGTCATGAGTTCGCTTCCGTCTGGTCGTCGGTTTAGAGTTCCTATTTTAAAAATCAACACTTTTTATAAACAGAGCAATTCGATCTTTGAATAGAATTTCTATCAATCTTTTCGGAATTTTTTTTGCGCCTATTTATTTTTATTTTGCTTCGGCAAAAGTTTTAAAAAGTGCTATTAATCTGTCATGTTCCTGTAGCTCCCTCTTTATCTGTAGTCTTATTTATTGTTTTAAAAAAAAATGTTGTTGTTCGTCGATGCCAAAATAGGGACAATAAAGATTATATTTTATTGTATTGTATTTAGTACGTGATGTTAACTGAAGACATATCGTCAATACTCATCTTTTCTATGTCAATACTGTCAAATTAGCGACCTTTCATATATGATGTCAAGTAAAGAAGCGTCTGTAACCAATCATTTCTTTTACTGTCAAAAGCATCCAACGTATATTATCATTTCTTCACATACATTTGCATCATATAGATCTAATTAATATATAGATCTATGTGGTAGTCATAATTGTATTAAATAAAGCAATTAACCACACCGAGCGACGATGCACTATGACATTTTAACCAGTTTAAATTATATAATATAATATTATATAATATTATATTATATTATATTATATTATATTATATTATATTATATTATATTATATTATATTATATTATATTATATTATATTACATTACATTATATTATATTATATCATATCATATCATATCATATCATATCATATCATATCATAGCATATTATATTATATTATTTTATATTATATTATATTATATTATATTGTATCATATTATATTTTATTATCTTATATCATATTATAATATATATATATATACCAGTTTATTTTATATTATATTATAATATATATATATACATATATATATATATATATATATATATATATATATATATATATATATATATATATATATGCAGAAAGCGAGTACAAATATTAAATTTGTAAATTTGTCAAAAAGAATGATATACCTGTTATTTAGATTGTTTATTGCTATTATATCATAATGGTCGATGGAATTCTGCTAACGGCGAAAAAAGTAAATTTCTATTGATAAGAGCTCTTGCGTGTAACAACGGTGCTATAACGCTATATAATGTCATGAATATTGATTAAGACGCCATTTTTAGCTCACATGTTCACACCAGTGAGCTAATGTCGTAGCGATGTCTGTCAGTGTGTGTTTGTGTTTCTGTCTGTTCGTCTGTCGGTCTGTTTACACAATACCTCACAAACGACTGAACGGATTCAAGTAAGATTTGGTAGACAGGTACCATACGCTAATTGGAAGAACTGATTAGAGTTCGGTCAGCGTACCATTTTTCATATTATGGTTTCCTATGTAGAAAGTAATGACAATGTCGAAGATATATCAAGAAATACTGCACAAAATTTCATGAAACTTTTCGGTGATGACAATCTCAGAATGTTATTGCATATTCAATAAACTTTTATAATTAGTGATATAACTCCAAACCCCTACACCAAATTTGATGATACCTGCTACAAATATTGATCTGATAGACATATAGTTGTACTGATAAGAATTGAGCACTGTTAACTAAAGAAATGGCTCATTTGCATATTTAATTAAGTTTTGTAATTAGTATATAACTTCCAAATAACTTCACCAAATTTACTGAAATCGGCTGCTGATATTGCTCTGAAAAGCATTCAGTACTGTGAATTTTATTAAGGATTCATTTGCATATTTAATGACCTTTCCAATTAGTGATAAACCTCTGAAATTATGGCACCAAATTGGTTGAAACTTGTTATATATGTTTATCCGATAAATATCTAATTGTTAGGTGAAGCACTGTGCAGTGTCAACTAAATTAAGGGTTGATTTGCATATCTAATAAACTTTGTAATTATTGATATAACTCCAAAATTACAGCATTGAGTTTGATTTAAATTACGTCAAATGTTGATCTGATAGATATCTAATTGTACCATGAAGCATTGATCAGTCTCAAATTAATAAACATCTCATTTTCATATTAAATGAAGTTTTGTAATTAGTCATTTAAGTTCGAGGGTAGTGTGCGAAAGTTGATGAAACCTGCTAAATGTAATGATCTGACAGATCTCAAATTGTTCTGTGAAGCGGACAACATCCATCTGTACATCCATGCCACTATGTAATGAACCTGTTGTATACCACGTGAGCACAGGCAAGTGACCAACACCATACACTGTGATCTACTCTCTCAAATCGACGACAGTTACATAAAGGACCCCCTACCATGTTCCGCTATCTATACAGTATGACGACACGAAGAACAGGATTCTTGCTGTTATTTGCAATTGGATTCATCTGTACATACATTCTTTATCTGACGTTGTTAAGCCAGACAAGCCAGCACCTTCCAGCTTCACACCTCACATGGCTGAGAAAAGTCCCGTCTGCGCTCACAAGATAGATACCTGTGCGCCACGTTATCCAGTGGGATCAGATTGATATCCGAGGTGAATACGACGAACACCTTGGCTGGTCCATCGTAGTCCTAACCATGAACCGGCCGGCAAGTCTGCGAAGATTGCTGAATTCCCTGCAAGAAGCTGAATACGACGGCGACGTCGTACAGTTAGTGATCTGGGTTGACTATCGCGACGAAGAGGCACATGAAGAAACTCTTGGCATCGCGAACACCTTCCATTTTCAACATGGGCCGAAGGTTATATATGAAAGAAATGAAAATGCTGGCCTGGCAAGAGCATGGTTCGACGCATGGGTGCCAAAGAGGAATAGTGAATATGGACTGGTTATTGAGGACGATGGTGAAGTTTCGCCTTATTACTACAGATGGTTAAAACAAGCCTGGGCTGCCTACAAAACTTATCCTGGAATAGGTGGCATTTCACTGAACCGACATAGAGTGAAGGCCACTTTTGAAGGTAGCCCAAGGAAACCAATTGCAAATGGCTACAAACCCTTCCTGTACAAGATGGTGGGGACCCCCGCGTTCTCGCCACATCCAGTCCATTGGAAATCCTTTGTAGAGTGGGTGAAGGAATCATTTTACAAGATGGAACCGCTGGTTGACGGATTGAGATCGACTCACTGGTGGCTGACGATCAACAAAAATGAGAATATCTGGACGCAGTGGTTTATCTATTACTGCTATCACCACGACCTATCCATTCTGTACATAACATTGCCAAACAGACAGTCGCTGGTAGTTAATCACGCCGAACCCGGTGAGCATCATCATAGTAAAACAGCCGGAGGGAATAAGTCTACCGCGGCTAATGAATGGAATGAATACCTTCAGACCTTTCCCAAAAAGTTGGTACATTACGATTGGGATACTTCCCCAATGGTTTGTCCTAGGGGCTCCGATTGCAAATACTGGGAAAACCCGACCTTCGTAACAAAATAACATAGGATTAATGGGCGATGCCCTCAATATTAACGTTTATTTATGGACAAGAGCGAGAGGAAAGCCAAAAAATAACCAAGCCTAGCACGTTAATTTGGTTTTCTTTTCGCCCGCGCCCATAAAGAAACGCAAATGGTCAGTGCGGAGTCTGTTATTTTCATTATATCATCAACGAACCCAAAAAAAATCGTCAAAATAAACGACAACTTCCCGCGCAAAAGACAATTGGGCCCTAGAACTTGTGCAATACGCGACACACAATCACGCGCGCTGTAAAAATTTGACAAATCGATGGGCCACCCCATGTCCATAACCAACCCCATTTATCAAGTACAAATACAAATTATACGACTGGCTTTCAATTTATATCACAGACATATGGTACACGAATGGCCTTGCAAAGAGAGGTCCGCATCATATAATTTGAAATCTGTTACGCCAAAAGATTTTGAGTAAGGCCCTCTGAAGAGTCTAGATATCCAATAAGAATCATTGTTACCTTAATCAATATAATATCCACATATTAAAAATATATTTAATAGATTATAGCGAAGCGTGCTTTTAATAAAGCATGCAATTGACGTTACCTTTCTTGAAAAGAAATACCCCATGCATGGCACGTTCGTTTGTTTGTTTCTGCCTCAGTCACGTCAAATTATGGAAATGGTGAGAATGATGTCATATTAAGTGCAATATTGTACTCTATGAGGGTGATTATTTAAAACGATATTATAATACATAAAGCTCTCTAATATAACTTTTCACCTACTTACTTTTTACTGTGAAAGCGGTTGTACACATGTATGTGCAATGTCTCTTCATTATGAAATAAATATTGAGATCTTCATTAAGGTAGAACGCGCCTCGGAGCCAGATACTCAGACTCTCAAATATCGTCAATTACTTTCTGATCTACCACTTAAGAGGAGGGTTATTTTAAAGCTCTTATAGAAAGTTAGTTTTTCGAAAATCCAAAATGTAATCTCCCCCATAGAGTTAACACAGGAATAGCGGCAATTTTGAATTTCAAATATCGCAAAATGTTGTTAATTTGTTTCGATAGTTCCAAACTTTGCACGGTGACCGCCGACTTTTATTGTTTATTTGGTAAGAGAATGGTTGCAAGTTTTATTCGGAAAGTTTCAGTGAAAGTTGAAGTTTTTCACTTTGGAGGCGCATACTACTTTAGAGTTTTTGTCTCCGGGCATATTTTTTAATAACATGCCGTGCGAGAGAGAGGGACAGACGTTGTGTGTTTACCATAGCAACAAAATCATTCTAAAAAGCTGACGTCTAGCCAAGCGTAATGGGGTGCTACATACGCGGCCTTTAAAAAGCCCGACCTGGCCAGTGACCATCTCTCCTAAATATCATAGATTTTTCGACATATCCGGGGCACAGTCCTTTAGGGGCGGGGTTCTTTGTGCAATGAATTATTTTATCTAGTTTTCATAATTCTGACTCTGACATTTCAATTAAAGATTTCGACTCCAAACCGTCTGACTGCTTTCTTATTACCTACCAACTCCTTATCTCCTCTCCAACCTGTTTATACGTATTGTGTTTACCAGTTTGAAAGACAGCTATATCATCGTCAACATGTACAAGTACGTTTTTGTTATAAGGTTATGTTTTTTCCCTACAATGTTGTCAGTTGTCTGTTGCAAATTTTGTGTTGCATCTCTGGTTAGCGAGTTATTTCTGTTATGTAAATCATTAGTGTAGAGAATGTCATTATACTTCCTCTATCTAACGGTTTGATTGTTGTCTCAGGCGTTTTTTTGATAGTGCTCTCAATGCAAGAATGTCGCCTTGCCTTATCAGTTTGGACAAGCGAGCGAAACATAAATTACACACTACCACACATAAAACGCAAATAACCAATATATAAACGATGCGTAGCGTTGCTTTCCCCTTATTAGAATTCCCTTTATTAAATATGAGTTAAAAATGCTCCTGGGAAAGAGTATTCGCTACTTTAGTGTAGCTCCGACTGCCTAACATTGGTTTCACAAAAAGGTGAACCGACTTAATATTTATCCGAACAACGCCTGCCGAGGCTGAATTGTTAGAAGTACGTATCGCTTTTTCTCAACTGTTTGCAACAGTGTTCAAAGTTGTGCTGACTCTTGAAATAAGGAAAGTAATGGCAGAGGACTATTACTTTTACTAACCATTACAAAAGTCACTTTAATGCTGTGAATCAGTTGAAATCAGAACCCCGTATGTGGCATTATTATGATAAGCTGGCACTGGTAGTGATATACAATCTCGACATTATTATATGCTGTTACCTTTTACGTATTCAGAAACCACAATTTTATAATTACTACAAAACATATGTTACAAAACGCGTTTTATGACAAAACTCTGATACCCTCGTTAAAAATCGCGTTAACAATTTTTATTACAAAATGCTGCTACCCTTATTACATTTTGCGACAGTTGTAGCAAAATGCGTCAGATGTTACTGATTTTTACCAGATGTCATTGAGAACACAGTGAAAAGCTTTGTCTCATGATGAGTTCCGGTGTAGTTTCTCAAACAGGCAAATTAGGTCGAAAAAAAACGCTGACATATGTAACTTTCACATTCTGAACACGAGAACACAGGAAGGCTTTCAAACATGCTAGACAGGGTCGTTCGTTCCTTAGGGTAGTACACTCAATTCATCATTGCTCTAACAGGTCGTCCTGAACACAATAAAACAAAATATTCAGTAGACATCAAAGCTTCCTGAGTGAAACTGAGAACAAACTTCAAGTGGCACAACATAGTTATATATAACAATTATTTCACAAAATTTATCCACTGAAGGTGAACTTGAGACGAACGATGAAGAAAGGTTTGCAACATTAGAAGCAATGCGTCGAAGGATCGTAATGTTATAGGCGGTCTTTCCACTCTGGAGTAGAGACTGTACACAGATAACGTTACGGAGATTGAGGCTGTGTCTCACCGGGCCTTGTCAGTTCTGTACACAAGACCGCAAAACATAAAATGCATTTACAAAATACACTAAACACAAACAACCAAGATATGAACGAAGTTTGGAGTTGCTTTCTCTCTATTGACTATGTTCGATGTAGCAATGTTGATCTGACAAATATGCAAGTCACGGGGCTATCTCATGCCCGTAGTGTTTTTACGAAAGTTTGATCATATATTTTTGCGAAGGCAGATGTATAATACTTTATTATTATTGTTAGTATATTATATTTTGTGTAAGCATCACCTTTTGACGGCTGGTTGTCTGCAATATGCTAGAAAACATATCATTATTCTCTATTTAAATTAGGGATTATTTGCATAATATGGTAATAAACCAACTGAGTGTGTATGCTAATGATTCTTTCAAATATATGACAATAAATCAGTAAAAATCTGGCAGTTACCTTTCTCGGATGATCAGTAGTAAGAATACTGATTTTCAGCGATCTTGGATGAAGTCTTTTTAATTTTGAAATGGACATCGGGGAACGATAAACTTTTTAGTATTCACTTACCGATTAAACACATAAAATGTGTAATACCATTCAAAGTTAATGTAATATCTGTAAATGCTTTAAAACTTGGACAAGTTTTTAAAATTATTACAAAATGCGTGTCATTACAAAGTATGCATGATGACAAAATGCTGATACCCTTGTTTCGTCATGCGTAGACAATATTTTATTACAAAATGCAGATACCCGTGTTAAAAACGCGTAGACTATTTTATCAGAAGATTGCGTGGACGTTATTACAAATGCGTCAGTTGTTAATGCTACAAATTGCTGATACCCACTATTACATTTTGCGTAAGTTATTGCAAAACACATCAGTATTACAGAATCCTGCGATATAATCGGCCAAAGCGTAGACATTCTGACACCATTATATTTTCCAAGTATCTATACATCACGGCCCGTCAAGTATAATATGATCTAAGAAACAAAAAGTTGATGATTTAAGATAATGTAAAAGGTTTGTTTCTGAGTTATACAAAATAAAATCGAAAACAGGATTTACACGCGAACCTACAAATGAGAGACCGACCGGTACAACACTAAAGATAGGTGGAGTAACATTGCAAATTTTAAAAGTCGAGACTCATAAACTAAAATGCTCTCTGTACACAATGAAAAGGTGAACTATACTTCTGTCCGTCCATGACTAGTCAAACCTCAAATTAATCATGACAACGTCCATGGGCAACTAATTATTCATAACACGATGAAGTCCGGCGACGAATTTAGAATTTAAAGAAAGAAAGAACGCCAACTGTTCTCTTCGGTCACTTATATATCTGAAAGCAAAGCATTTATTTGACCACTGTCAGAGTTATTTTAAAGGAGGAAGGCGTCTCGTCTATGGCTGTGCTCATGGGACCCATATAACGGGTGTGTAACTATGCACAACATATGCCAACGTCCCCAGGGGTAGGGGTGTCTTGGACTCAGCAGAGCTTTCTTCTTGCCAAGGTTTATTCTATTTTAATTCCTTTGACTATTGCTAATAAAGGTTTATACTGCCAACCTTTGGTGTCTTGCTCTCATCTTAGCACTGGTTTTGGTACTATTTCTTTCTCTCCTTCGCCATGTCACGTATTTGTCCTTTGACAATCTTACGCAAAGTTTCGTCACGTGATGAATTGATTGCGTAATGCACCAAAGCAAGCAAGGGTAAATTACTAGTCTGTAGACGCTATCACCAGAATATCACCGGATAAACTTTGCCCAGAAGACCTTGCTGGTGGTGATTGAACTCCGAACGATAGTTTCTAAATGTTAGTCTACTCCCTTTTATACCCTGCATACCACCAGGCACATACTTGTCTAAACGTTTGAGCATTCAAACATGAGATTTGTCAACCGGGGATCGAACGCTTTGTCCATGCCAACAGCCGATAGCGTTGTCGGTGAAGATTCAGTTGTCCCACTTATGCGCACTAACTCAGCCGACACAACTTCACACAAAATCTCCATACATGAACAGATAAGAAAAAATATTCTCCTTGTGACACATGCAATTAACATTTTCCAACATTTTCCGCCTTATCTCTTTGGATCTCTTGGAACTGGACAATGAATTTTTATGATAATATTTTTGTAGTAAACGTTCGCTTTAGTTTCCAAGGAAATGTCGGGTCATCAATTCAACTCAACTCTATGGGAAAACTCCTCTATGGGAAAAACTAACACAGATGTACTTCTCCCCTGAGGGTCATCACAAGTTAAGCAAAACAGATTACAAGAGTTTCGTCCTCTGAGCGACCTTTCTGTTTTGCACTTCGAAGGACCTGGGACTGTCCAACGGTTTTAGAGATGTTCAGATAATTATAAAGCACAGTTTTCGGATGTGTTTCTATGCTTGTCCCAATCACCGCTAATGATTGGTAACTTTCTTTCGTGTTTGGTTCTGCCTGAAAGTGTTCGTGTCTTTACTATCTATACGTGTACTCAGCGACCCACGTGACATTTTCTGTTTCCCTCAACCACACACGTCACAGGGCGTCACTTAACACTTTTCCAATTGAGTGCATCAATCACATTGTCCGTCCCTGCTGCTTCATCATAGGGGATCCATTTTGTAATATGTATGCATATGGAGGAAGAAATATCACAAACACGCATGCTCTCAAAGGAACAGCTACCGGTAAACATGTCGTGTAAACGGTGATGTAAACAAATGTTTCAGCGTATTTTATAATTTATATTAAAGGAAACCAGCGCCAATCCGAGGACTCTGAAAATGACGAACTTCTTCACAAGCTTAAGTCTTCCAGTAATTTTTTCTCTGAACTTTCACAACGGTTTAAATTTCCATATGGGAAATTTCGTATTATTTAACAGTAAGTGATACACATGCATTCACTAACAATAACAGTGATAAACATCAATGAACAGCAATGAACAGTAGATAGAGCATGTAAGAGTAAATGACGGGTTTATACATATAATCACTATAATAACAATAATAACAGTAATTTACAGCAATGAACGGTAGATACGGTATATAACAGAAATTGACAGGTATATACATATAATCGCCGATAACAACAGTAATAAACAATAAGTAACTGCCATAAACGGTAAAAACGGTATGTAACAGTTATTCACGGGTATATATATATATAATCGGTCATAATAACAGTAATATACAGTAATTAGGGTAGTATGCGCCTCGAAAGTGAAAAACAAAAACTTTTGCTCAAACTTTCCTTTAGGAATCTTTCAACAAAGCTCTTTCAAAATAAAAAGTAAACATCGGGGGTCACCGTGCAAATTTTGGTACTAGAGAAACAAATTACCCAAGATATACCGATACTGAAAATTCCAAATGGCCGCCATCCCTTTGTTAACTCTATGGAGAAAAATAAAATTTTTGAATTTCGAAAATTCTTAATCCGTAAAGAGTTTTCTTACGCCAAGAGCTTTAAAGTGAGCCCCCACAAGTGGTACAGCAGAAAGGAATTGTTAAAGTTATACAATCCGAATATCTATCCCCGAGGAGCGTTCTACCTTAACAGCAATGAACGGTAGGTACGGTAAGTAACAGTAATTGATGGGTATTTACATATAAACACTGAGAATTACAGTAATAAAAACTCAGTAATTAACAGCAATGAACTGTGCTATATAACAGTAATTACCAGGTATATACATATAATCACTCATAATACCAGTAATAAAAAGTCATTAACAGCAATGAACGGTAGATACGGTATGTAACAATAATTCAGAGAGATATACATATCATAACTCATGATAACAGCAATAAACAGTAATTAGCAGCAATGAACAACAGATACGGTATGTAATAGTAATCGAAATATGATTGTACATATTATCATTCGTAATAACAGTAAGTATAATAAACAGTAATCAAATGCAGGTACAATGTGTAACAGAATCAAGCGATGAATTATAACGTAATATTATTATTGTTTAAATGTCATCAACATTGATTACGACTCCATTTCATTACAGTTAAAAGGAAAATGCTCGTTTTCAACTCCCATACTGCTTTGCGCTTGACCAACACCATCTGGCGTGAACCTGTCTCTCACATCGATGACAGTTACGTACAGGACCCACTACCTTGTTCCACTATCTGTAGAAAATGACGACACGAAGAACGGGATTCTTCCTGTTATTTGCAATGGGATTCCTCTGTACATACATTCTTTATCTGACGTTGTTAAGCCATACGAACCAGTACCTTCAAGCTACACAACCGACATGGCTGAGAAAAGTCCCGTCTGCGCTCACAAGATGGATACCTGTGCGCCACGTTATCCAGTGGGATCAGATTGATATCCGAGGTGAATACGACGAAAACCTTGACTGGTCCATCGTAGTCCTAACAATGAACCGGCCAGCAAGTCTGCAAAGGTTGCTGAATTCTCTGCAACAAGCTGAATACGATGGAGAGACAGTACAGTTAGTGATCTGGGTTGACTATCGCGACGAAGAGGCACATGACGAAACTCTTCGCATCGTGAACACTTTCCATTTTCAACATGGGCCGAAGCTTATATATGAAAGAAATGAAAATGCTGGCCTGGCAAGAGCATGGTTCGACGCATGGGTACCAAAAAGGAATGGTGAATATGGATTGGTTATCGAGGACGATGGTGAAGTTTCGCCTTATTACTACAGATGGTTAAAACAAGCCTGGGCTGCGTACAAAACTTATCCTGGAATAGGTGGCATTTCACTGAACCGACAAATAATTAGAGCCACCATTGAAGGTAGCCCTAGGAATCAAATTATAAATGGCTACAAACCCTTCCTTTACAAGATGGTAGGGACCCCCGCGTTCTCGCCACATCCTGTACATTGGAAATCCTATATAGAGTGGGTGAGGGAATCCTTTTACAAGATGGAACCGCTGGTTGATGGATTGAGATCGACTCACTGGTGGCTGACGATCAACAAAAATGAAAATATCTGGACGCAGTGGTTTATCTATTACTGCTATCACCACGACCTATCCACCCTCTACATAACATTGCCAAACAAGCATTCGCTGGTAGTTAATTACTTTGAACACGGCGAGCATCACCCAAGTAAAAAAGCCGGGGGAAACAATTCTATCGCGGCTAATGAATGGAATGAATACCTTCAGACCTTTCCCAAAAAGTTGGTACATTACGATTGGGATACTTCCCCAATGGTTTGTCCTAAGGGCTCCGATTGCAAATACTGGGAAAACCCGACCTTCGTAACAAAATAATATAGGATAAATGGGCGATGAGATGCCCTCATTATTAACGTTTATTTAAGGGCAAGAGCGAGAGGAAAGCTAACAAATAATCACGCCTCGCACGTTAATTTTGGCTTTCTTCTCGCCCGCGCCATTAAAGAAACGTTAATGGTCAGGGCGGAGTATGTTATTTCCTTTATATTATTGACGAACCCAATATAAACGTCAAAATATTAAAATTTCCCGCCCGAAAGACAATTGGGCCCAAGAACTTGTCGTGCAGTACACGACGCACTGTCATGCGCGCTTATGAAATTCTGGCAAATCGAGGGGCCATCCCATGTACATAACCCGTCCCATTACATACGAATTATACGACTGGCTTTCAATTTAAATCACAGACATATGGTAGACGAATGGCCTTGCATAAGGAGGTCCGCATCATATAATTTGGAATCTGTAACGGAAAAAAAGTATTGAATAATGTTCTCTGAAGAATCTAGATGTCCAATAAGAATCATCGTTTTACCATAATCACTATGAGATTAGAAATATTGTTAATTGATTTTCGGGAAGCGAGCTTTTGATGGCGTAGTGCAATTCGCGTTACCTTTCTTTAAAAGGGATACACCATGCCTTGTACGTTCATTTGTTTGTTTCTATCTCAGTCACGTGGAAAGAAGGAAATAGTAGGTGAGAACATCAACATATAAAGTGCAATATTGTATGAGGGTGATTATTTAAAAAATATAAGTACACATAAAGCTTTCTAATAAACCTTTCCACCTACTTACTTGGCAGATAGTCGGCCTCTCACATTTCTTTAATTCTATTCTGATCTACCACTTATGGGGGTTAGTTTAAAGCTCTTGGAGAAAGAAAAACTTTCAACGACTTAGTTTTCCGAAAATCCAAAATTTAATCTCCCTCATAGAGTTTACACAGGAATGGCGGCCATTTTTAATTTCAAATATCGCGAAATGTTTGGTAATTTGTTTCGATATTCCACAATTTGCACGGTGACCCCCGATTTTTATTGTTAATTTGGTAAGAGAATGGTTGAAAGTTTTATTGAGGAAAGTTCGAGCAAAAGCCTAAGTTTTTCAGTTTTGAGGTGTATTTGTCTGCAGGGTATATTTTTGTTACATGTGGTGAGAGACAGAAGGACAGACGTTGTGTGTTTACCAAAGCAACAAAATCATTCTCAAAAGCTGACGTCTAGTCTTGCGTAATGGAATGCTACATACGTGGTCTTTAAAAAACCCCGACCTGGCCAGTGCTCATCTCTCCTAAATACTCAGGGTTATCCACAAGATACAAGAGTAATTCCTCTGGGGTGGGGAGGGTAGGGTTCTCTGTGTAACGGTTTATTTTAGTTTAATTTTACTGTGATATTTCAAATAAAGATTTCGACTCCAAACCGTCTGACTGCTTTCTTATTACCTAACAAGTCCTTATCTCCTCTCCAACTTGTGCACACAGCAACGTAAATTGCTCCGCAAACACTGCCAACTGGCTATTCGGCTGTCCGTATCAGCCGGTTAATCGATTAAGTCAACACCGTGACATCGTAAAATAATTATTTACTGAAATACTGTGTTTGTGCAGAACTCTAGTTCACATCTTTTGCAGGGAAATATTGTTTCTCGTCATCTAAGTACTCCCAAGTATTCTCTTATCATATTTGTCACATCGAAAAAAAGGATAAAAACCGTTGATGTAAAGTTTCTGTTGCACACGAAAATAACCTAAATTTTTTCGGATCCGAAACCAGCTTCCCGATGGTCTCCATACATGCATCGGACTTCATGCATGATACATGTAAATCAGTATGAAGACAAGAGGTGGAATACTCAGTCAGACTTCGTTATCTAGACTTGGTTCAAATGAAATAAAAAATAAAGTCAAAATAAAATTATTTGCAACAGTATCTCTTGTGTCTCTTCTATTTCATACAAATCTACTTGAAATTTGGCAGCCCAGGTCAGATTTCCTAGCGATCGAACGTGATCTGAGTCTGCGCGGTATTGAGTTAGTTTCTGCTGAGTCGAGTGGATCTCCCCTGCATCGTGTACACCACACTCATCTCGTTCACCCCACTCATTTCATATGAAACCGAACACAAATCATTGCATTCACCCCACTTACACGCTCACAAATCACAGACTTGAACCAAGTCTATTTATTATCTTACCTTGCGTACCGTACATCGATCCAGATCGACCTCGTTGTAACCCCCTCCCCCTTCCCCGAACGTCCAGTGAATGGCGGACATTGTTCCATTTTCAGCCTTGTCCATGTGTTGTTCTAAGGATTGTGCAAATCAACACCGTGGCACGTGACAGATAAATGAATTTTATTGTTTCGTCATGGACGAATATTAGTGCAGTTCACCTTTTCATTGTGTACAGAGAGCATTTCAGTTTATGAGTCTCGACTTTTTAAAATTAGCAATGTTACTCCACCTATCTTTAGTGTTGTATCGGT
>LD344283.1:15966-35242 GCA_001465055.1 Ptychodera flava | reverse complement strand
GATGATGTCTCAAACATGATATCAAACGCCTTCAAGGTCAAGATTTGGATCGGGTTGTAACGGGTACAATTTATAAAGTGAGCCGGCATACGGATTAAAACTATGATTGGTTACTTAGATCATTATGAGGAGAACGTCATTGCGTACAAAGATTGACAGCTGAATAAATTAATCAGATAAAATTAAATGTGGATGCCGCACTCTGATTGGGCTGATGGCTGTCACAATTTTCCACAACGTTCCAGTTTACGACATTGACGGGAAGCGCGCAAAATTTCAGCAGGTCAGGTCAAACTGATTATATCGGACTTTCCTTTCCGGCGGCCGCAACACTATTGTTCTTTGTATATATTCGTTACTCGATCCATTGAACGAGTTACCCGCGCAAATAACTGTCACAATTTGTTGCATTCCTAAGCCAAAGATAGATACTATCAGCTGCCACGCCCAAAATAAAATAGAAGAATAAGATATTTGATGAATTGAAAATTGGAAAAACGGAAATACGCATTGTGGGAAATAGCGTTTGTTACTGGAAAATTTAAATGGAAGCAAAGTGCCATATGCAGTATACACCTGTTTCCTATATAACAATCTCAGACCAAAGATTTTAAATTTAAAAATAGGCCTAAAAGTTAATAATCAAGATGGTGAAACCATTTGAAAATTGAAAATTAGCTCCATTTCAATTTTCTTTTTTGAAGGTGCAAATTGGTTTATTGGTTGGCCGAATTGTGCCACGGATTCATGATCTACACAACAGCTGACCATTAGTGCGACTGTCTGCTAATGTTCAGTCCTTCAATTTATTACATGTGTTTATACCTATACATGCCTACAGACTTGGAGCAAGTCTATTTTCCGACGTAATTGAACTCAAACTGTAAAATACATGTAGAATGCAACACTTTCTAAATTCCACTTCTTTGTTTCTGAAAACCATTGTCCTTGGCTCGTTTAAACTAAATCCATTCTGCTTTGACTGTAGAGTTAAATTTCGAGCCTCCGACGGAAATCGAATTGCATTATGGTTTGTACTTTTCCCCCGGTTGTGATTAAAAATCGAAACGATAATTTCTATAAATGTCAGTCTACTCCGCTTTATACCCTGCATACCTTATACACCAGGCACTTACCTGGTATCTTAACTTTTGAGCTTTCAAACTTGTGAAAAGTCACCCAAGGATTGAACGCTTTGTCAAGGCCGACACTCTTAGGCAACTAGTCTATGAATAACCGATTGTCCTACCCACGCGCACTAATACAGCCGACACAACTTTACACAAAATCTACGTACATGCACAGACAAGAAAAAAAGTTCTCGTTGCTGTATCTGTGAGACATGCAATCATCGGAACAAGTCGCCTTCATTCGAACCATTTTCGCCTTCAGTGCAACACATCTCTTTGGATGTCTTGGAACTGGACAATGAGTGTTTTTGTAATATTTTTGTACTAAACTTTCGCTTTAGTTTCCAATGAAATGTCGCGAGTCACCAATTCAACTCAACTCTATGGGAAAAACTAGGACAGATATACTTGTCCTCTAAGGGTCATCGCTAGTTGAGCAAAACAGATATTACTAGATAAGGTTACAAGAGTTTCGTCCTCTGAGCGACCTTTCTGTTTTGCAAGTCGATGGACCTGGGACTGTCCAACGGTTTTAGAGATGTTCAGATAATTATACAGCACAGTTTCCGGATATGTTTCTATGCTTGTCCGAATCGCCGCTAATCATGGATAGTCTTATGTGTTTGGTTCTGCCTGAAAGTGCTCGTGTTTTTACTATCTATATACGTGTACTCAGCGACCCACATGGCATTTGCCGTTTCCCTCAACCACACGTCACAGGGCGTTACATAACACCTTTCCAATTTAGTGCATCAACCATGATTGTCCGCCTCTGCTGCTTCATCATGGCGGATTCATTTCGTATTATGTATGCACAGTCATGGAGGAAGAAAACCACAAAAACGCATGCTCTGAATGGAACAGTTACCAGTAAACATGTCGTGATGAAAACAAGTGATTCGGCGTATTGTGTACTGACTGGACATGCTGGGAGCATAATATATATTGAAGCAAACAGCGTGAATCCCACTGGACTCTGAAAAGATAAAATTCTTCACAAGTCTTCCAGTAATCTTTTCTTAACCCTCACAAACGTTTAAATTTCCATACGGGGACTTTCG
Source organism: Ptychodera flava (assembly GCA_001465055.1). NCBI lineage: Eukaryota > Metazoa > Hemichordata > Enteropneusta > Ptychoderidae > Ptychodera > Ptychodera flava. Next base: position 33,051 of record LD344283.1, on the reverse strand, counting down.
CCACTGATCCTTTGACTCCATTGCTGTCGATATATTTTCTTTCAAAAGTATTTCAGCAGTTTGATCAAATACAATGCTTTTCGTCACTTTTTTCTAACTTTTTCTCCCATGAGAATCATGTGATGGTTTGCACTATATTCCTTGATCATGATTGTTTATGCTAGAAGGGAATCTAAGACTCTATGGCAGGCGAGATAGCACCTCAGGATGGAAAAGCATAGTTACGCATATCAACAGCGTGTATTGCTGTTCGCCGATCAGAGTTTGAGAAGATAAAGAAAACTTTAGCATACCCAGTTCACTTGCATACACATTTACGTACATTTAATCCTTACAAAATAACTAAATGATCCAGATTTTGGAGCTTCAGACTCTTCTAATCACTTATTAGAAAAAACAGAACAAATGCACCCCTCTTGAAAAAGACGTGTCATTTATTGGTTAGAAAAAACATAACAGATGCTCTACTCTTTACAGGGATAGATCACTGAAATCTATATGCCTAAATCCTGCTGATATCATCTTTTCCTCAGCGCCTTTAATGTGTTTTTCCAACCAATAAAATAAGTCTGAAGCTCAAATATCTGAGTCATCGAAACATTTCGCCGGGCGTGGATTTATCTGAAGGAAACGTATGTTATGTGTATATGCAAGTGTTGACAGTCTGAAGAACAGCTAAGCGGTTTGATGGCGCAATGGATCCCTCCGAGTGTCATAGAGTAGAGACATTTGACCCCTCAAAGGCTAGGAAAGCTCTGGTAAGTATATGTGAAGAGACTTCTAGCACGTATACGTAGTTTGTGCATTATGTCACGTCAGGAAACAATATCAGAATTACATGATTTACGAGGCCGTCGAGTTCAAGAAAGCTGTCTCCTTGAATGTCATGGAATCCATGATTAATGAAACACAGAGCAAGTAGCAAACGAAATGTTTCAGTCAAAATCGATTTAATTTCATCATGGAAAAGCCACTGACACCGGTTAAGAAACTGTTGTTCAGGAAACATATTTTGTTTGTCTGGGTATAAGTTCACAGACATGCACACCTAAGTGTCTCTTCAGCCTGAGCAGGATACAATTACATTGTACCGTGAGGTATAAAAACAAGAATTTTAATCAAAATAGGCTTACAGAAGCTGTAAGATTGAAAACTGCAAACACTTCACTATGATGGATACGAAGTGATTCCTATTTAATGAGCCATATCTTTTCCTTATGGTGTAAGCAAAATGCTTATAATTTTGATGTGTAATCGATGCTCTGTGCAGTCGTGCTGCGTTCTTTCAAAATGAGGTTGTGATGTTCCCACTCAAGGCAGTCGGGTGACCGGCCCGCGCTGGCATATTTAATGTCAATGGTTATTATCAGACTTTTCCACCAGTTTAAAGGAAGTCATGGACTGATCAGGGGGCAAGAGAAGCTTGGATATCACTGCTGATAAATTCAGCTGGTTTCAATTGTGATCATTCTCAACACGATGCGATGACAGAAACTGTGCGTGTTAAGGTCTTTAGAGGTTAATTTCTCTCACTACAACTGGCCAACTATAGCATTATTATAGTATATCCCCGTTCAAATCTGCACAGTGTATCTGGAGTGAGTCGTTGTGTAACGAGCCATGCGATGCCTCTCAAGCTAAATAACCGAACATTTAAACTTATCAGTCTACGCACTGTCATTTCGTTCACCTGGACCTTGCTTTTGCAAAAAAAGAGCACATGTTATCAGGATTCGGAAATGAAAATTGTGAAGATTCTCAGTATTGTAAATAGCGTAATGTTTATTGAATCTTTCCTTTTATAAAAAAAAATAACATTTCGAAGAAAAATTTTATGGGTTCAAAAATGTTGACCTTATCGTGATATCGTGAAAAGGCAGCCTGAGGGGTACGCACCAGCACACCTTGTAGTTTCTATCGGAGAACTCGTACGTCGAAACAACGTGCTATGTACATAATTTGATAAGTAAGGCAAGAAAATTAGAAAGAAGAAAATTTACAGTAAACTTGAACAACGAATGAGCTGAATCTTTCGAAAGAGAGATTTCAAAATAAAGTAACTCTTATGCATGGCGATTACAAGCGATTGTGATTACGTTTTCTGTCGATTACCCGATGATTACTGTGCAGAATACTGTCACAAAATGATGTTTAAGAGCACGGTAGGGACATAACTAACACAGACTTTATATACAGAGTTCACATTCCCTTCAGCGGTGTATCAGCATCATATTGGTATCCATCATAATATGACAACGTGGCGAATTTTTCTTAATGAATAATGCAAAACAAGGTCTTTCTAACCAACCGAATGATAAGGAAGATGATGAATGGAATCAAATTTGAAGCCCCAATCAAGGTAGCTATAAAAACGTAACACTTATCCCGACTGCACATGCGCAAACACTCACACTCAGGGGCAGCCATGTTTTCAACAGGTGCTCACAAAAATGGTGCAAAGGTGTTCGGTCGGTGAGGCTCTGGATCAAGAAAATTGCATTTCAGATAATTAAGCCGACACTCACAACCAAGTTATTTACAGGACATTTCTACGCTGTTACTATAGGCATGCAAACTATCTTTTAAGGAAGAAACACGATGAAGAGTATTTTGTTTCATTTTGGAAGTATAATGTTAATCAAGGACGGCTTTCGATTTGTTGATCTCATTTTGGGCGTAAAGAGATTACAGTGTATCATGCATTGTTTTTTCACAGAGTGTGCTTAACCTTTCTGAGTTTTTCACATTTGTCTGAGGAATTTAATCAAGGTAGTATGTGCCTCGAAAGTGAAAGACAAACTTTCGCTCAAACTTTCCGCAAAGAATCTTTCAACTATTCTAATCTCTTTCAAACTCAAGAATAAAAATTCGCGATCACCGTGCAAAATTTTAGTACTAGACAAGCAAATTACCCAAGATTTACCAATATTTAAAATTCAAAATGGCCGCCATCCCTGTGTTAACTCTATGGAGAAAACTACAATTTTCCATTATCGAAAAACTAGACAGTTAAACCTTTTTGTACACGAATGATTTTAAAATGAAACCCCACAAGCGGTAGATCAGTATAGAATAAAAGAAGTTTGAACGCCCGAATACGTGTCTCAGAGACGCTTTCCTGAAATTACTTATTATAACTGCTCTGTTTAACGTTCTCGTTTAAACTTTGTCTCTGTATAATTTTAAATGTGCGATTTGTACAGACTTACAAAACTCAGACAACCACCGTCTGAGATCTTAATAAATTTCTTGTTTAATACTTTATCAAAATGTAGAAAAATAAATCTGACAAATTAGTATGACTAACAATCTTGGACTATTGTTAGATTTACATTTCTTAGCATATCGTCACCATACCTATATTAGTTCGGGACAATGCGTTTGATAAAAGCACAAAATATCAAATCACAACTGTGAAGTATTTGTAGACAATTCATGTCGATGTACAACTTGGTTCCATTAGTCCGACGCGTGTACGATTTTCCACATACCCGCGATTTCTGCTTGAAATTCTACACTGTCGTGTAGTTTTCCCCTCTGCCTGGTAGACTTGGTTCAAGTCTGTGATATATTTACATAAAAGAAATATCATATTTTGAACCAAATCTCCCTTTCTGCAGGAGAACTTCTTGGTGATATTTTACCTTCTTCTTTCTGAGAATTCCTGCTTCACCAGTTTTCATAGTGTCAGCAATAATGTCTCTCAAGAAAGTCGACATACACAAAACTTTCTCGGTATATCGATGAGAAAATAGCTCTTAGCATGACAGGTAGATTTCGGGGGAGTTCAACCCTTGATTGGATACAAGGGGAGCCAACCAGTTGGCCGGTTTTCTGATACCGGGACGGTAATCGTAAAATTGTATTTGGAAAAGAGAAATCAAAACGAAAACAATGTTATTTTCGGTTTCTTTTCATATTAGTACGAATCGCCAATGCGGTACATTCCCATGAAGGTCGCCTCGTGATCTCTGCTGACTATGATCTTCTCGTGTTGAAGGTGAACCTTCATGTAGATTTTGTCGTGCTTTCTCAATTCAAACAAACCTGAGTGATAGCTGCTGAAGTAGTAGCCATTTTCTTCTCCGCCAATCTTGGAACGGCCGCTCTTCATCAGGTTTATGTGTAACCTAGAGTAGCCAGTACTATCTGTTCGATAGATAAAGCATGGGAGATTGCACTTAAGTGTATAACAAAAACCTTGGACGAGTACCCTGAGAAGTAACAAATTTCGGATCGCTTGCGAAAATTTTAATAAAGGATGAACATATATTACAAGTGAGTTTTGAAGTATATATCGACTCGGACAGAAAGAAAGTGACCACAAGGCTCTGTCAGAAACATGAGGACTGGGCGTCAGCGTAAACGCAGGTGGCAGACAGACAGACTGTCTGTCTGTCTGTCTGTCTGTCTGTCTGTCTGTCTGTCTACAGAGAAACTTACAGACAGACTGATACTGATGGCAAAACAGAAAGATCGAGAGAGCTGCACAAGAACGGCAGTCTGAAATCTGAAGGCGTTCTGACTAATTAACCAGACTCTCTCCCTATATAATGTACGTATGGTTATCAGACATACAACTGCAAAGTTGTTCAACAAACTGAAACGTGTATACAGTTCTTTGTCCGTGCATCATCGTAACATCGTATTAGATAAAATAACATACTAATAACATAACAGCTACCTGTGTACGTGTATGCCGGCATATCTACATTTGATTGATAACGCATACGACACTTGTCTCACAGCTGAGTGCGTAAACACGAAAGCGGATGCACAAAAGACAATGCAACACAGAAATGGTTATACAAACATGAGTATTTGTTTAAATAAAATAAATCTGATATTGCTGTGGTCATGTCAAACGTCAGCCAGAAAGAAATATACATCTACTGTTTTACAGGACAGCCATAGACCATGAACCTTTGCCTCAACTTCTATGGATCTACCTCGGACAGAAGAGCAAGAAATTCATACGTACCGAGCACTGTGAAATGTAGAAACTCGTTAATAGTCTCATTTTGTCTTTCCCCCGACGATCTTTCATCACAGAAGTAGACCTGAATTATCAAATAACAAGAACTCTATTATCATGACAACATATGTACGTGCGAGCATTCTTGTATCACGTGATAGGTAGCATATCGAGTTGGCTGGTAATTACAGGACGGGATCACAGCGGGTGTTGCTGGTTGGTACGACACATTAAATGATAAATGCCTGCAAAGTGCAGAATTTCGGGAACTCGGTAAAATATGCAACACAGCTGTTGTTTTCGTCGTTCAGTTCGCCCTCATTTCCTGTCAACACCGTGCTTTGATGAACGACATTGTTTTCAATAGACAATGTGGGTCTCTGTGAAAGAGATAAACACATTTCTCAGTTTTGAGGCAAAGTGTTCCGAGGCTGTTGACAAATAGCTGGTAAAACAATTGGTAGCTGGCAAGACTATTGAGTAGAGATGTTGTGTAGGGGTATTTAGCGGATACTTTGCTGGGGTTGGTATAGGAGACTTAACATTCATTAGGTGTCCGCGGGGTCTGAAAATGTTATCTTGACACGCAAAGACGAAGTATGTTTTCAGGGACGCAATTTTAACATTAATTTTCAAGTGAATTATTATTCTGATGGATATTCACAGCTAGACAAAATTTAATCATTGTTAGATTAGTTTTTTAGCAGTTCGTGACTTTCATTGCAAAAAGATAATTCACGATTGGTATGAATCGTGCCGGTAGGTCATTATTAGCAGCAACATCAACAACTCATATTAAAAAAGAACACACATCGTGACTGACGTTTAACCTCGTATTAACGAGCACTTTAAATGAACGTGTATCATTTTTATAGTTTGCGATTGAATTTCATTTCAATTAAATTCACTTTTTAATAATAGGCATATATATGTATATATATATATATATATATATATATATATATATATATATATATATATATATATATATATATATATAGTTAAGAAATCTACCATATTCATAAATGTTTATTGTGCTTTTTATCCTACAGGATTATTGATTGGAGACTGCAGCTTTCTTACAATGGAGACTGGAAGTGTATTAGGGTTTGAAGAAAATCTAAAATTTAAGATTTTAATCAATGTTCCTTGAACTCCACCTATGCAGTATTTCTGAAAGTAGACTTAACTACTTAAATGGTGTGGTTGTCGTGTGAAGTCTCGTGTAACATATTCCAAACGCACGATGTCTCGCACAACACTAGTGATAAACTAAAATTTTCAGCGTCTGTGCCAAGGACTATAGTATCATCTCCTCTGTATGATCAGAGCCCGTCAACAAGGACAGCGGTATGACAGAGACCGTGCGTTCTCTATCACCACAGTCAGTGGAAAAGCGAGACAAGTGCAAGCAACAAGAAAACCATCAACTTGGCTTCTCAAATTACTCTTCTTCCACGGACTCTGCGTCTTTTTCCATTACATACCTGGGAGTAGACATGGTAGACGCCGTTCTCGGGGACCATCAAATGATGGAAATCCACGTCGACGTTCAGTTTTATCGCTGGACCGTTGTTGTATTCCCATGGGCCAACTTTGAACATTTTTGCTTGATCGTGTATTGGTCTATCTAAGGAAGAAGTTTAACAATACGTTATTATTAGAACATGACGACAATAATAATGCATCGGTTCCAATCTTATTCTTTGAGGATACTGTGTGCAAGAAGGACACCGGCGGAGAAAAACGTTCATGACCGGATCGATATTGAAAAACGCTCAGTGAGAAAAATTCATAAAAGGCAAAGGAATTCCAGTTTGGGAGAGTTTTAGCTATTTTTCACCACAGAATGCTCTTCCGTAAATTGGTTGTGTATATTCTTATTACATGTCACGTTTGTCGACATGATGAAAGCTAATATTCAAAACTCGGATTTTTTAAACATTAACCCCAAAGGATAGAGGTGGGCACAGGCGCACGGGTGTTATGTGATATGCGCAGAAAAAATGTGGCATCTGTGGTGTGCCGTGTTTTTATTGTGGTATTAACCTCGGAAGCAAAGAGATAAGCACAGATTTTGCATTTATTTCACTTTCTGTCAGCTGAAAGACGAAACTAAACAGTCTTCAATCGAATGGTGAACAACGTATCGGAAGTTAGCGTTTAAACTTTAAGATGGTGTAGGCAATTCAATGAGATGGGAATTTTGCCAAGATGTCTGAACATCTTCCGCTTTAAACCATTTCTTCTTACAAGTAGTAAAACTTACTCTTCGTAAATCCTTCGTGATGTCCGACAACGTGCACTGCAATAGGTGTGATCGACGGCGTGAATGAATAGGGTCCCGCGGGAGAGGTCGCCGTTCGGTTCTTGCTCAAGTAATTTTGAACCATTCGCTCGACCGTCCTTTCGGAGACATAACCTACTCGATAATTGTAAAGATTTCAAAATAAAACAGAATATTATTGCCATGACGAGGGTATATTTCTAAAACATATATTGTAACACATCTTATTCAAATATCTGTTGTGATTGCCATTTTGGCGCTATTACTTGCAAAGAGATAATCTTTGGCGACATTTTGAAAAGTTACTGTTACCCGCCCGGTTAGCAGTTTTGGTAACTGACACCGGGTTGAGCTTGAAAGTGACCTCTGCGCATGCGCGCATTCAGCTAATCGCAAATCTTTCACTAACGAAAGTGTCTGTCCGTCCAAATAGCACCAGAATCGCGTGTTAATTAAAGATCACTTTTGGATTAAGACATGCACACGGGATAACGATAGGGCTTGGATGGAGTACGTGTGAATGTCGGATTGAGAATAATCATGGAGAACTTTGAATGAGTAATTGACCTTTCGTCAAGTTATCTCACTGCATTTAGACAGTCCATGGATTGGCTAGAGAGTTGTCATCCGATTGTACACCGTGTCACGTGACCAGGAAGCAAAACAATGCGTGTCACTCAAACTACATCATCTAAGATCTTTGACCAAAATACCCACACAGATGAAAGGTCGGCTTGACGTTCAGATCACATAAAGTTGATGTGTAGATATCTCAATCCAATTGTTTTAAAAGAAACATTACCTACCAATCCCACTGTTCCTCACTGCGCGCAACTCCTCTTCAGTTACCTTGGTGATTAGCTGAAATCAAGAAAAAAATCACATTCAAGAATGTAAGAGTACAATATCAAGCGGGCTACTCAATGACTCCATGACAAGCAGTAACGATTTGAAAATTAATATCCCAAAATTTAAGTAACATTCTTATCTTCTCGACCGAGATGACCGCTGTCATGGACCATGTTGAAGTGGCTTTTTCAGGCAGGAAAGGCCCTCGGACAACCAGGACAGTTTGGGAGAAAGAGTGTACTATGGCAACGAGAGGGGCCGTACGTCATTTGAAGTGTCGTCGATGTTGTGCGGTTTGAACTTTAATCCCCAGCCAATAACTAGTAACGAGCAAACAGTGACCTTATTACCAGAGCAGTAATTTTCGTATTGTTCCAACACTCGAACACAATTTTTGGCACGGATAGCTTAACAGCTACTTCGAAAAAAAACCCACCAGCGTTTGGCAGGTGGGATAGCACACTACGTGCAGATTTTTTAAGCCATAGTACTGACCCTTTGTATACTAAAATGTCGATTTGAAACAAGAGAATAAATATCATCGTCATTAGGAATATCTTATGGTCGTAGCGCGACATATTTGTACTCATTCATATAAATTGTATTAATGAGTATTGTTTGAGGATGCAAATAAGAAGATAATGAATTATGATGAATTGGTAATATTCATATACCTCGGCTCGTGCACTATACAATAATTTGGAATGACCAGATAAGACCGCACCTCTAAAGTGCGGGTAAAATTATAGTATCTGAATCAGCATTCTGATGAGCGGGTCCTAGAGGGAAATAATACTTGACTTGCCAGGGACTGCAGATATTTTAACGCTCTGAAATTCTTCTTAAAGTTCCCCCGTAGCAGTCCCTATATGTAGTTCGTCGAAACTGTAAACACTTTGGTGAACAATACAGCGATCGTATATCAATGTCATCCGTGTCACGACCCCCGCTCGTTTGCTTGTTTGTTAGGAATGGATCGTTGGCATTGGAGGGGTAGTCTGAATGAAGACAAACAATGTTTTTGCATACGCTGGGCGTAGTGTATCATATCATGTCAATATTTTTTCGTAAAGTCAGCAAGGCTTTCAAAAGTTGTTTGCACTGCTGTGTGTGTGCCTTTCCACAGTTGACCAAACTCCGTCAAGAACCAACGATCGATCCCTTAACAAGTGACCTCCTTTTAGTGCACGGACACCGGTATTTTTAGATTGGGACAGTCCAAAGACTGTGTGCCAAAAACCTGTCGAGTGTTCCTTTTAGCGCCCACGCATCTCAATAATATGGTTGTAGCTTGGAAACTTAGACTATTGATAAAGCTCAGTAAACATACTGAGTACCCTTCTAGGGTATACGGTGTAGAGCGAGCAAATAACAAGCTTACCGTTACAGTGTAATCGTACCGGTTACAAGGAAGTTCTCAAAATAAGGAAAAAAAGATTGACAACCCCGTTTCTTTTAATTTTCGGTCAAACACGCCTCGACAAATGAGCCGAAAAGTTCCATGCATTACGATCCTACGAAATTTAGCTGAACATTCCTCACTGCACGAAATAAAAAAAATTAGTCACGTATTTCGTAAAATCTTAAACGGCTGGTATTGATCAGTGTTTCAGATATGTTCTCTAAAAATGATACATTATTTTTTTATTGGTTAGAGACTTATTGGGGTTCCAAAGCCTATCCCACGATACCTTGGAAGATCTTCATTTTTAATGGACATTTTTACAAAAATCAACACCCAACTTGAAAACGGTGTTTTTATCAAATTTTCATGTAATTGTATCATTTCTGGATGTGCTCACACTCGCACGTGAACGATAGCATTCTTCTTTCGATTTCTCACCTCTCTCAGAGTTTCAGAATCTGCACTGCAACAGCTTAGCAACCCCATGTCATGGTCATCGCTGTTGCCTGGGTCGGGATGGTCGTCGCTAAAAGCGTCCGGGAGCCTGTCCGAACCTTGCACGTGCCCGACGTTGCCGCCCGCCGAAGGCTGCTGCTGATATTGTTGGTCCTTCAGGTGCTGTACCGACATTTCAAGCATTGTGATTTCATTTTGAAAGCTCAGTGCAACTATGGCTATAATGATTGGGTAAACAAACAGTATAACGACAGCCTGCACTGCGATGATAACTATAATGGTTGGTTGAAATGCACAGTGGGTCTTCTCCGTACTTTTCTCGCGGTATTCGCTGTCCTGCCTCACCGTTACACTACTGAGACCGAAGCTTGCTGTGCTACGATCCCCGTGTATCGTTGACACGTCATCCATTGTGCAAAACCGTCGGTGCTGCCAGTCCTTACAATTCCATTACCGCCGTGCAGAAAAACAAGTCTCACGGCCAACCAAGCACAGCACAAAGAGCAACCACATTTGGTCAGCTTGCTATTAAAGTGCTATGATGCTGTAGCACGTTTCGGGAAAGTCCCGGGGCTCGAAGGTCAGACCAAATGATAAGAGTGTAGGGTAGCGTAGAATCATTGGGTTATGGACACATTTCAACGAATAATATAAAAAATAGACACTTTTCAAAGAAATACCATTAATTTATATTGACGGTCAAGTGTCAGTGTACACAAATACAATGTGTGTCGGTCAAGTGCAACACACTTTCATGTACTTTCAGTTTGACAATATATCCTGCCATATTTCGAATGGATCGCCCCAATAGTGTTTCTCTCGCGAATATAATCTTAAAAGTTTCTGGAACTCTTACGTCAACTTCAAGTTGCAACTTGAAACAATGCACGACCGAAACGATTTTTACAGATTGAAGTGGGTAATTTACCGTATTCATTTGAAACAACAAACACTGAAGGATAATCAGTGTATTTCAAAGTATTACGGACGTTGAAAAACTGAAAATCTCTTTCATGAAACCTCGCATTAGAATTCCGATAATGAGTAAGTTACACATGTGAATACATTATAACTACCTGTATGTTATAATAAAACGTAAAACCTATTACGCGCTTTAAATAAAATTCTTTGTTTGCCGTCCGCTTGCTGGTAGGTTTTCAGGGAAAATTAAGAAAACAAGCACGGTGCTAAAAGTATGGCAAATAAGAAAATTATTTTCCCAAAAGAAACCAAATAGAAATGAGCTTATGTTAATACATTGGGGGTTTTTGTCTGTGTATGTTTTTCCCTGGCTGGTTAGTAGGTTAGGACGGCAAATGAATTTTCTTAAAATGGCCTTACCGAATGTGGCATTCAAATAAAACGAAAGACTGTTAATTTACTTGTGTTTACCATTTGTTTCGATACAGTATTTCGTGCTTACAATTAACAACAGTTCATTCCTTCGCGTTAGCCGCACACAGGCAACTGTGAGCAATGTCTGTAATGTGAAATATCGATTTCATTGTAGTATTTACGAGACCAGTGGGGTTGCAAGCGTACTGAAGGCACGTGTCGTATTTCTTTATATACGATAACCCTAGGATAGTGTATCGTGTAATGAGCTACATATTTAGAAAACAGCTAGTAATATTTACGAGACCAGCGGGTTTGCAAGCATACTAAAGGCACATTTCGTATTTTGTTAAATGCGATAACCCTAGAATAGTTTACCGTGTAAATAGCAACATATTTGGAAAACAGCCAGTAGCGCCTGTCAAATCTAAATATAATTTAGACACGTCAGCTTCTATGACACAGTCACCATTACCTGTACAATTAGATATTATTCCCTAATATTTTTCTTCGTTCAGCGAAGGAAAATAAGAGTGACGTAATGACCGTGTCACCACGAGTCGAAGACGAGTGGTGACACGGTCATTACGTCACGAGTATTTTCCGAGCTGAACGAAGAAAAATATTAGGGAATAATATACTTATCACATGCACAAGCCAAGAATTCGTTATTTTTTGCAAAATAAAATAAGTTTTCCATGACGATTCCGCGTTTAAACTTTTGAACTACTTTAGGAATAAATATCAGTACGCCGTGCACAAGTTGTCAATCATTTCCAGTCGTCCGTCGTGTGCGTTAGCGCTCACGTTCGTTCAACTCGCTCTACACGTAGGCTACCTCCCGCTAAGTTATACTCTATTTCAAAGATAGCATAGTCCTAGAAATTTATCACAGACGAAGATACGCTATTTTTCGGGAACAAATATCGACTGAATCTCGACGGCGCGAACACTGTAAACGTCGCGCCTGACCCTGTTTGCAATGCGTACGGAACCCACGGTATACGCAACCAGCTTCGAGTTCGTTGTTTCCGCAAATTATTCACGTAATTCCTTCGGAATATACAGGCGGTACACTGTTGTGTTTATAATGTTCGGATTAGTAATGTCGTAGTCTGTGAAAATATCGATTACATTACATGACTTTTGATCGTGGGAGAAACATCGGTCGCCATGTTGTTTGTATACATATTTACGAGCACACCGAAGATCGACAAAAACAAGGTCCGACGCACCAAAATTGATGACATAGACGCGGGTTGTCGTGACGTAGAACGACCAGAGAATAAATCCCGTATTTTTTGTTCGGAGACGACAAACTTGGCTTGTGCATGTGATAACTTATGAACACCAAATGTGAATTTGCAAAGTCTGCAATTGAGTATATTTTGACTCAGAGATCATGCCCTCATGGAATGGGAAACATGTCCCTATTGTCTGGAAATTTTGATGTATTTGCATGTATTTTTTTTTTGTGATTTGTAAAATACAGCTTCTCACTCTACTCAAAAAAAGTCATGTCAAAATTTCGATTGCTCTCACAGCCTGCCTGTATGTTGTGTCCGATGTTCAATGTTCACGACTTGCTTCTACTCCGATCCAGGATTCAATGTCACAAGTAAAATACTGCCCTCGATGAGAGTATTTTGAAACACTGCATCCTGGCAATCAATATACTTTAATGTGTTCTTTCCCTAAAACAAATAATTAAAATATCGAAATGTTTACCCGTCAGCTACTGTCCATTCATGACAAGTGAATTGTACATTTCTGTAGAGTTCACAAATCCGAAAATATCCCATGACCTCGCAGTGTAAGAAACAATTATATATTCGATTGCAAAATACTGGAATGATATCCCGCTTTTCATAAAGTACAGCAGGTCTGGAACATCTTTTAAGCGGGCCCTTAAGGCTTTCTCACTCAGCAGAGTCTATTGTTCTTTATACTGAGTGATTATTTGATTTTTTATTGAATCTTTTTATCTCAATTTTATATGTACTGATTTACCATTTCCTTCATTTCTACTTTATCTAGCTTTAGTACCTATTCTAACTGTTTCACTCCATTTGTGATGTCAATTTGTTGTCCTGGCCACGGATCAGAGGCTGGAAGAACTACCTTCTTGGTCCTAACCATATTTTGTGTGTGTTTGTGTGTGTGTGTGTGTGTGTGTCTGTGTGTGTAATTTTATTATTATTATTATTTTCATTGCTTTGATGCAAATATTGTATTTTTATCATTTCTGCATTATTTTCTTTTCTTCTCATGTATATTGTCTTTGTATCTTTGAATCATTTGTAATTCTGGTGAAATAAATAAATAAATAAATAAATAAATAAATAAATAAATAAATAAAAACTGATTGACTAAGTAATAGGCTCAATTTCTTTCAAATTGGGGAAGCTCTCCATTTCCCATTGGTAAAAATCACAGAATACTTTGATAAATTTGCGTGTTTATGAAGCATAATATACTTAACGTATTTCACACCAACAGAGGGATAAAGTTGATCTTTTGATTGGTGATATCAAGACCCTAACATGAAACCCATTTTCACTTTCAAAAATGGGACCTTTTTGGATTTTGCACCATTTTTTTCGCCAAATTTACCCATGTTTTCTGCTACAGACCTTCATGTCAACATTTTCTTACAGATCAGCATAGCTGCAAACCTTCAGCTTGAGTCTGCTCCGTTTGCTCTTTCAATTTGAACCACTCCTCCAAACATCTCGTTGTCCATCCTGTAAGTGTACAGCGCCCTCTTGACGACCACCGATTCAAAAATGGCATTCGATGTCATTACGGCTTTCTACTTTCGGTCTGATACAGGTTCCAAAATCAAAGTGAACTCCGTCTTGCGTTCTTGTATATGGTTGTTGTTTGACAAATTAATTCAATTTTGTTTCTTCCGTGACTTATGGAACGTACTTTAACTATCACAGAATACAAGTTGTCCTTATAAACAAGGATTCGTTCTGATCCCATGCACCAGAACACACCCTAAACATTGCGATTCATTCTTTCAGTTTAACAAGCAACTATTCAAAACGACGGGGCTGCCATCAAAGGTGTTCGTGCAATAAGATAACCAAAAAGGAATTGGATGTTTTTCGGACTTTTCCGAGAGTAAGGAGGAAAACGCGTGGCAAAGTTATGCCATTAGTAATGGAGGAAGGGAAAATAGGAGATTTCCTGGCTCTGGGTAAGGGAAGAGGCGAAAAATAAGGGTTGGGAGAGATTTTTCCAATCGTAGCAGTAGGGCAGTTTCGAAGGGCAATTATTTTGGCGTCTAAAGTTCAATTTCCCTCCATTAGAGTAACAAAATTACGTACAAATAAAACAACTCTGTCGACTTTTTCTCGAAGTAGCTTCATTGGTCGCCCCTGAAATGTCATACATCTTTCGATGACATATTATGTTTCAAGCTTTGTAACGACTTTCAGACCGTAGATTCCTCATTAGATCGAGTTAATTCACAATATCAAACAATCTATATTGACAGAAACACCACTAGGGTTATAGCTTGTACTGTTTGTAGAAATTAACATACAATGTGACGGAAGGTGACCTGATAGATAAAATGCAAGGCCTCAAGGGGGCGGTTCGTCTATAAATAAACCAAGGACTCGAAAAACATTCTCCATTATCTTTCGTCTTTTTGTATTGATTCTGATTCCCACTGGTCTTCGTCACGACGTTTATGCTTCTCCTTACTAAAAGGATCATTAAATCGAAAAGCATCATTAAATTTGGAAAGTTCGCCTTTCTGCGAATGAGTTTAACGTTTAGTTAGTCTGTTTATTTGCTACATGTTTTTAAGAAATTAAACAAGGACACTGACGCATCTGTAATCTTGTATTTCATGTACAAAACGCGTAAATCTTACAACATGCACATAGCATCTAACGGTGTCATGGATGTGATTGCGATTGCTACCGAGTCGTACCCTGTCCGAGCACAAACAAACTTTGAACCGTTAGGGGTTGCAGAAGTGTGTTAACTTAAGTACACAGGTGTTATTTTTGCGAGTCGCGTTAACCCAAACACCTACGCATGTACTCTTCATGGGCATTAAGACACCCACACAGGTTACAAGGAAGCGTTTTTTCATCATATTTTGAGGGTGTAGGCGGAACAAATATGAAAATGGCAATTCCATGATTATCAGGTAACAACGCAAGGTACAATTGGCGTGACTCCATCGTTAGGAGTCACAGTAAGAAACCTTTCTAGCTTTTTCACCTGGCTAAATAATGCAGTGATACATAAATACGTTTACGCCACCTACGGTCAAATTTCTCCACTGAGAGCTGGAGATTTTACATTCAGTTGAAGTGACGCTCTGTTAAACCAAGTGCATAATGCGAGGTTTGTAGTCCCGTCGGTATTTACAACAAGAATTCAATGTATTTTCCTAATACCAAGCGATACACATGGGGCACAGATTGACAAGGAAATCTCGTAAAATCAGTAGTAACACAACTTCGTTTACAGAAAAAATGTTTTATTTCATGTAAATTATACACGTTTTTTTCTTACAAAATGCATGAGAACAGCTTTAAAAATTATCAACTGGAAAAACAAACCATCCGTACAAGCTGTTGCTAAGAACTTGAACTATCATTCGCTTTACATTTTTTATTTAAATTTTAGTGAAAGTTAATTTTTTATCTTATCTTTATTTTAGGAAAATGTTTTTTTTATAAAACTTAAATAAAGGTATGTAAAATATTTATCTTTCTCGCGAGTACTCGCACTCAAATATTTCTTATTTACCATAGACCCCGGAGAGGTTTTTCTCTAGGGTCTATGTATTTACTCAGCCTTGCTTGATAGAGTGCGCCATCTTCGCTCCCATGTCACTCATTTACTGCTGTCCCTATGACGGTCTGAACAGGTCCGTGAGAACGATTTTTCAAGGTAGATGAGACTATGATTGAAAGGACTGGCTTCTGTTCGGTGCATATGGCTTGGACCACAATGAACTTATTGCAACTGAATGTATGGTAAAAAACATTGTTGTGAATTCGCGTTTCGGGCATTCATGAACAAAAGTAAATGTGTTCATGTTACGGCTTCTATTACAGCAAGGTCTAGGTCATGTTTGGTCTCAAAGATCTACAAGTGCTTTGAAATCTCAGGAAAAAGATTAAGTGTACAAGAGATGTCACTTACAGAGAGGTCATTTTCCCATTTTTCGTCACCACGTATATGGTTGACAGGAGTGACGGATACAAAAATAAGATAATTGTTATGATATCATTGGTTGATGTATCGAAATTCAGAATTTACAGATCATGCGCAAACTGTGTGCACTTTCAATCTAGCAGTCAATTAACAAATGTCTCTACCGACAGGGTTAATGATGGCAAATTCCGATTCACTGAAACCAATTTGATCATTGCTGTGATAATTCTGAGGGTAAAATTTAGAGTACGACTGGGAGACAAAATAGTGTTTCAAATAGCTTCAAAACTAATTTTGAATTTGTGGGGTATTATAAAACGAGGTTTTGAATTTTATCATTTTGTTTTATGAAAATTGAAATTTCATTTCCCCTTCATTTTTCGCTTTCATTAACGAATGGAATATCGCCCATTTGGGATTTCAAGTATCAGTTAATTTTGGGAAACTTGTTGCTCTGCTACTTAAAATTGTACGGTGACCCCCGATTCTTATTCATAATAAAATAGAACAGCATGATGGTTTTAAGTTGCCGCATTACGGGTAGTTGGAGCAAAGGATTAACAATTTCAGTTTTGACGTGAGTGATGC